>CM053791.1:742128333-742300833 GCA_028749045.1 Cupressus sempervirens | reverse complement strand
GATTAGAATGTGTTAGAACTTTACTTTCTTATGTTGCAATAAAGGATTTAAAGTTTATCAAATGGATGTAAAATCTGCATTCTTGAAGAGGAAGTTTGCATAGAATGACCTAAAGGTTTTGCGGATCCTAGCAAAATTGATATGGTCTATAAATTACATAAAGAATTGTATGGTCTTAAGCAAGCTCCCAAAGCTTGGTATGAAAGATTTCATAACTACTTGATAAAGATTGGTTTTCAAAGAATAAATGATAATAACAACCTGTACATCAAAGAAGGACCAGACAAGAAAATTGTGTTTGCTGAAATATTTGTGGAAGACACTTTATTTATAGGAAATGATGATTTATGTAAGGCATTTTTAGAAGAGATGAGTAAAGAATTTGAGATGTCCATGTTTGGAGAGATACATTAATTTGTTGGATTGTAGATCCAATAGAAGAAAGATGGTATCTACATTACTCAATCCAAATATATGAAGGATATATTACAAAAGTTTGAAATGGAAAAATAAAAACCAGTTGGAACACCTATGTCTACTAGACATAAGCTTTCCAAAAATGATGATTCCAAAGAGAAATATCACACCACATACATATCAATCATTGGAAAATTGCAATATGTAGTGCACACAAGGCTTCATATTGCATTAGTAGTTGGTATGGTGGCAAGAGTTTCAACAAATCCCAAAGAAAATCACATGATGAAAATCAAGAGAATCACACGGTATTTAAAGGGTAATGAATACTATGGATTATGGTACAAAAAATGAGGAAATTTGGATTTGAAAACATTCATAGATGTTGATTGGGCATGAAGTGTTGATGACAAAAAGAGCATTAGTGGTGGAGCATTATTTCTTGGTAAAAGACTATTGTCTTGGACAAGCAAGAAGTAAAATTATATTTCTTAGTCTACAATAGAGGCAAAATATGTGGCTGCAATAGTTAATTGTTCCAATGTTGTTTGGTTCAAGCAACTGTTGGTAGGTATGAAGATAGAAATCTAGGATCTAGTGGTTATATTCTATGATAACACTAGTGTAATTAATATATCAATGAATATTGTGATGCATACTAAACCAAGCACATTGTTATAAAATATCATTTTTTGAGAGAATGGTAGAAGATAAAGAGCTAAGATTGGAATATGTGAATACTAAAGAACAAATTACAGACATATTCACTAAGCCATTACCTAAGGATGCATTTTTGTATCTAAGAGGTAAGTTAGGGTTCATTCCCCTATCTAAAGATCATTGAGTGAAGTTTAGTGATGCATCAACTAGAGCATGTTGAAGATCAGTTAGTTGATGCAGTATTGAGAAGGGCACATTGCACATGAATCAGTACATAAGGTGCACTAATATTATCTGAATATTGTCTTTGGCCTGAGATGTCAAAGAGTAAGAGTTTGTTGTCATATTAAATAGAAAATTTTATAAAGAGGGAGATTACATATTTCACAAAAATTTTATTACTTCTAAAGATATCAAAAAGGGAGAACTTGGTTTGATATCAAAAAAGGAAAGATTGCTATTAGAAGAAGATGTTGAAGGCAAAGTTTGTAGAAAAAGGGAGAAACTAAAGGTAGATGGAATTCACACTAATAAAGGGAGTTATAATGGATGAGAATTAGAATTAAACTAATGATATGTTCTTTAATTTATTCTTTCTCTAAAATTTCATTGTATTTATGACATGTGTTGCCATCATTGCCAAAGAGGGAGATTGTTCAAAAAAATTGATTAATTTTATATTGTCTTTGATGTTACACAAAATGTCATATAATTTCTAGTCAATGCATGCTGAGATCACTAAGGAATTAAATATAGTGTCTACCAAGTTCACTTAGGTGACAAAGAGAAGTACACAAAAGTTGAGTGTTAACTAAGCTCACTCAATTAATGAAGGAAAAGTTGGATAGATGCTTAGAGGAAGAAAATTAGAAGGATAAGAAGAATATTCTTGTTGGGCTACAAAGATACATTTGAATAGGAATGATCAAGTATACAAGCCAAAATTGAGCTCTATAATTAGCAATTCAATTGCATTAGAAATTAGGTCGCCTAATTGTTACTCTCTAACCATTGTAGTAGTGATCTAAATCTATTAACAGAGTTAGCTTAACAACTATTTGTAAATCCCATAACAAGGTGGCATTTCTTGATTTAAGTGTCTAAAGACCTCTAATAAGGCAACTCCTAATAGGGTGATTAAATCCTCTAATAGGGTCACACCTAATAGTGTTTTTTGTAACCTTTAATATGGTTGGCTCCTAATAGGGCTCACTTCAGAAAAGTGAAGATTTTTCCAAATTGTGTTTTAACATTAAATCCTAGTGTCACTTGTGTTCATACTATTTCTTTTATATGTATGAAAATAAGTTAAATAAGGCTAATTACAGAAACTATCTTATGATTTTCATTTTTCAAGCGACTACTACTATTTTAGTGTTTATCGAGTTACAACATTTGGTGGTGTAAATCGAGTGCATGTGTGTTTGTTGAGTAACAATAGAATATACTTTAGTTAGAGTTTAGGTTTTGATTTATATTGACATCTAAGAGATCTGGGATTTATTTTTGTGGTAACTAATTCACCACTCCCCTCTTGATTACTCATCTTATATTTCCAACAATTTTTTAGTCCAAGCTTGGAAAACACATTCTTTTTTGTATAATCTTGTTCTTGTCTTTGCTTCGATATCCTTTCATTATAGCCTTAAGTAGATAAATAATACACTATATCATCAAAGTCTAAATTGGTCTTAGTGCTCCTTTATACACCAAATGATTCAACCTTTCTCTAACTACTCTTGTTATCCTTTCTTATCAAATACTCTTCATCAATCAATCAAATGATAGCATTTTGACCAAAGTTAGCAATTATCTTACTAGCAAGTAGCAGGTTTGATATCAGTGACAAAATAATGATAGGTTTCTATACTTCAACAATATTTTTTTTCAACAAGCTTCCTCTTTGGCATTGATGGAAAATCAATACCAACAATAATACCAAAAAGAAACTTCATACCTTTTACTAAAATCTCTCCACATATCAATATCTATCCTTTCTCTATATAGGTTACTATTTTCTTTGGAATCTCTCTTCTTCTTCACATAATCTCTCTTCAAGATATGTAGTGTAAACTCTTCCTCTTTTTCTAATAAAACTCTCCCTCTTTGACAATAATGCCAAAGGCTAATCATCTATTCATGAAAATATCAAAAATTTAGGTTTTCTTGATAAGTTTTTCCTGCTATTATATCATGTGTGACTATACATATTCTTTTTTAGTTCCTTCCCTACTTTAGGTAGTTCCTAATGTAACATCCACTACATTAAGTTGTAAAGTATGACATTCAACTCAGTTGATGCAGGCCACTACTATTACTTCTTAAAGTATCTTGAGATAGGGGTATCACCCCTAGCATACCTCTGAGATATTCATGTGTATCTTTAGGTAAATCCATTATGAATATATCAACTATCTGTTCCTCTATATTCACATATTCCATTCTCACTTCTTTGTCCTAAACCAATTCTCTCAAATAATGATGTTTCATTACAATGTGTTTTTCCTTTATGTGCATCACAAGATTCTTAGATATGTTTATAGCACTTGTATTATCCTATTATATTATCATAGGTTTAGTGATTTCTTCCTTCATTCCTTTGAGTAACTATTTGATCAATACCACAGTTGTACAATTTATTGTAGCAACCACATATTCAGCTTCAACACTAGATTGTGAAAGACAATTTTGTTTCTTGCTAGTCCATGAAACTAATCTTTTTCCTAAAAAAAATCCTCCACCACTTGTGCCTTTTTTTTCATCAATTTTTCCATCTCAATCAACATCTATATAGGGTCTCAAGTCAAGCTTATCATTTTTCTTGTTGTATAGACCATAGTCTTCTACTCATTTTAAGTATCTCATAATCATTTTAACAACCATTAACTTGTTCTCCTTAGGATTTTTAGAAAATCTTGCAACAATCCCAATAGATATTTCAATATCAAGTTTGCTATGAACTACATATTGCATCATTCCAATAATAGACCTATATAATTTTTGATTTACTTTAGTAGAATCATCAGTTTTAGATAGTTTATGTTCTGTCACCATGGGAATACTAACTAGCCTTGAATCTTCCATACCAAAACTCTTCAAGATTTCCTTTGCATACTTGGACTGAGTAATATAAATACCATATCTCATCTAATATTCTTGTAATCCTACAAAGAACTTTATTTCTCCAAACATAGACATCTCATTTTTTTTTCATCATTTCATTTAAAAATGTCTTACATAATGCATTTTTTCCTCCAAATATGATATCATCGATAAATATCTTAGCTAGTAAAATTCCTTTACCTCCTTTTGACTTTAAGCATATATTGTTATTGTCATTAGTCTTCTAAAAACTAATCTTCACAAGATAATTGTGCAGTCCTTCATACCATGCTCTGGGAGCTTGCTTTAAACCATATAATTATTTGTGCAATCTACACACCATATTTTTTTTGTTTGGATCAAAAAATCCTTTAGGTTTTTCAATATAAACCTTCTCTTCTAGTATACCATTCATAAATTTTAACTTAACATCCATTTGATAAACTTTGAATCCTTTATAAGTAGAATAAGGAAGAAGAGTTCTTACTGCTTCCAATCTTGCAATTTGGGCAAATGTATCTCCATAATCAATTCTCTCTTCTTGTGTATAACCTTTCCTTATTCATTGTTTCTTCACCATTCTCATCTAATTTGTTTCTATATACCCACTTTGTTTCAATAAAATTCTCATCCTCTGGTCTTGGTACTAGTGTCCAAGTTTTGTTCTTCTGAATTTGATCAATTTCTTTATTCATGACTTGAGTATAGTCTTCATTCTCTAGTGCATCCTTCACTATTTTAGGTTCATGTATGATTAAAAACATGTGTCAATTATTAGTCTATTTATTTTCATTGGTCCACCCTCTTTTCCTCCTATAATTTGATTAGAAAGATGATGCTTTCTTACATATTTTGATAATCTTGGCTCTGTTCTTCTTTCTTCAACAATAGATTGCTCATATAGTTTAGTCTTAGTTTCATAGTGTATTTCTTTGTTAGGTAACTTGACATTCCTTTTTTGTAAACCAATCTTGGTATTAGAATGTATCTCAACTTTTGAATGTACCTCAACATCCATTTTATGTGACTCGATAGTCACAAATTCTTGTTGATTAGTAGCTTGGTTCTCAAAATCACTAGTATTAGTAGATATGCTTTCATAGTACTACATAAAGATTTTATAACTTTAAGGTCCCTTCTTTTGTTCATCTTCATGTATTTTAGTAGATTCATCAATTTTTACATTTACACTTTCCACAACTTTGTTAGTGTTAGTATTTAAACACTTATAAGCTTTACTTCTTGAGGAATATACCTTCTTCACCTTTTACATCAAGTTTTCCATTTCTGTTGTCCTTTATAATGTAACACTTTCTTGCAAATACTTTAAAATATTGGACATTGGGTGAGAGTCCATACCATAATGTAAAAGGCATAAAATTTGTACCTTTCTTGACTTGTACTCAGTTCAAGGTATAGACATCTATACTAATAACTTCTCTCCAGTATTTCAAAGCAACATTCTTCTCCATCATCAATGTTATTGCACAATCCATCACAAATCTATTTCTCCTTTTAGCTATCTCATTTTTTGAAGGGGTCCTTTTTGATAATTGGCTAATGAAGATATGTGTTTATTTTCATTTATGGAAACACATGATGTAAATTCTTACACGAAACCTTGGAAATAAAGATACTTAGCTTTTGGTACTCAGAAAATTGTTTAAGCATGAATTTGGTATACTATAGTGTATTGTTTGTTTGTAACTTGTTACTGACATCATATTATGACTAGAAAAATTAGATGGAGATATTATACATGTTGATGATGACATTTATAACCTCAGAAGTCAATACAAGTTGTACAAAAAAGAGATATTCATGTTTTAGCAATATAACAAGATATCAAAATTAAAGCAAAGGAATTATTTTGTTTACAAAATAATTACTTGACCAATTAGGGCTGACATCCTAGATGTTTACTCTAAATTGGAAAAGTGTACTATGGTCATGGCTCACCTAACAACAATTCATGAAAGGCATGCTATTTATGAAGAGGACATCTTGCAATAAGATAAGTGTAGTAGAGTTATGTGATCTATAATGATATGAAAAATTTCTATGGAAGTGATATATGTGAAGTTGATTTTGTGATCTAAGATCAAACTAAGGAAGAAGTTATAGTACCTATATTCTAGAAGTCTAATTACATTTTTGGGAAGTGAGCTCTTCTTGTAATTAGAAATGCATGTTTGATTAGTGTGCTCATCTTGCATCTACTAGACTACAAATCCTAATAGGGTTGGCACAACTCCTAATAGGGTTGGAATCTCCTAACAATGACTCTTTATACTAAATTTTATTATTGACTCGTAATACTATCCATCTTCTAACAAGGAACTTATATATTAGTATATTATCTAGTGGGTATCATCCTTACCATGGTTTTCCCTTGGCTAGGGTTTCTCTAGTTAACAAAATATGGTGTTATGAGTTATCTTTGTGCATGATTACTATTATTTTTAAATATTACTTTATTACTTTGTTAATATGGTTTAAAGTAATAAATAATATGTAGATGTTGACCAAAGTCTTTAGATTACTGATTCACCCCGTCTTAGTAATTCTTATTTCTAACAATTGGTATTAGAGCATAGTTACTTAGAAGAGGCTTAACAACTTGAGTAAGATCCTTATGGATATAGTGTAGGGCCCATTTACTATTGCACCAAAAGCCATGGCTGTTAGTGAACATGGAACACCACATAATTAACCACATGTGGGTAGGGGAGCACGTCGCATCACCCAACAATCTCCCCCTCGAAGTGCATACCAGGTGCTTACGCGGGTTGGGAAGGCACCGAGGAGATTTGAACCCATGACCAGGCCAAAACCAGGCTTTGATACCAATTTTAGGGCCTATTTACCTTTGCACCAAAAGCCATGACTGTTAGTGAACATGGAACACCACATAATTAACCACCTGTGGGCAAGGGAGCGCGTCGTATCACCCAACATATAGAAAAGTTGATGAAAAGCCTTGAAGAGGCACTTCAACAAATTAATATCCTTACTAAAGAAAGAGATAAGATAAAGGATAAATATGAAGACTCCAAAGTATACATTGGACAATTAAAGGAAAAGATTGAACATCTCAAATTCAAGCCCGATTCTAGTGAATCCAAAACTAGTGATGATGATTATTCAAAATTGAAGAAAGAGTATAAGATCTTGAAGCATGAATTGAAGATTAAAAATCTGAAGTTAACTTTTAGGAGTGATCCTAAAAAAGTTGAAACTAATTTGAATACTAAGAATATAGATATTAGAGTGAGTCTAGCAAAGAAGACATCTAAATTTGAAACATTGAAAGAAGATCATGAAGAACTTCATAAGTATAATACTATTGTGAAAGGTGAATTAACTTAGTGCAAGCAACAAATTGAGAATCTTTATTCTAGGAAAGAAAAACTTAATGATTCAATGACAATACAAAGATCTACCTATGAAAAGATTGTTCTTGGTTATCTATTTAACATGTCTACAAAGAAACCTAAGATTATATCAGACTTGAAAGAAAAAGAAAAATATGATGACAAGATTGAATCTAGTCAATCTTTTGATAAACCTGACAAAGTTGGAAAAAAAAAGGAAGTTCAAATCTTGGATGAACCAAAACAAGTGAAATCTCCTAAGGAAACCAGGTATGAATTTAGAGGTAAGTTTTTTTCATGTGATAAAATAGGTCATATGAAAAGAGATTGTATAGATAACTCATTTAATCATGTTAATGACCGTTATTGTCATAATTGTCATGGTATGGGTCATAAAGAAATTGATTGTAGGAAGCCTATATATGATAATGACAGAAGGAATAGTAGAATGTCTACAAATACTAACCCTACAAATAGAAGAAGATCTAATAAAAGGACATCGAAAGAAGGAAGAACTTATGAAGAAAGAAGATAGATCATGTGCTATAAGTGTAACAACTTTGGACACATAGCTCAGAATAGTCATGCACCTAATGATTAGAAAAATCCTAGAAGAAAAACTCTGGTATGTTAGTTATGAAACAACTTTAGACATACAAAAAAGTATTACAAAATGGATAGAAACTTCAGAGATAGAAGGAACAATGGAAGAAACTTTAGAAATAGAAGGAATGATGGAAGAAATATTAGAAGTGACAGAAGGAACCATGAGAAGAACTCTGGAACTAAGAAAGACAATTAGGAACAAAGAAATGTAGTAAGTGAACTTTGAGAAGAAGTCAATGAGGCATTTGTAAAAGGATTAGAAATCTCTAAAGATAAGTTAGATGATGATGAGATAGGAAGATTGAAGTTAGTAATCAAGTTTGATTCAATTTAAGTTGAATTAGGCTTGTTCACAAGACAAGAATTTGAAACTTCATTCAGAAATATTAGTAGAGCTAGTGAATTTGGAAAAGGTGTATCAAGATATGTTTAGATGGTATCTAAGCTTGCTTGTAATTTAGAGCTTATCTAAACTAGCTATGAAGGAATTAAGAGTTACTCTTATTAAAGAGAAAGTTAATTATGTAGCAGAAGATGAAAACTATGTTCTTACTAAGAATTTCATGAAGCAAAGTTTTGTGGAGCATTGCCATGGTGGGAGGAAGCTATAGTAAACTTCGGGTAGCATCTAAAGATTGGATAGAAGATCTTGAGAAAATATTTGATTTCAAAGTGCAATTGATAGCTTTTTTGTGTTTGCAAAGTAAAAAATTAATGCAAGCTCAAGTTGAAGGAATAAATGGAGTATAGACCTGATTACCACTTCATTGCAATCACATCTGAAGCATAGAGCACTCAAAAGTGACTTGAAAAGGTGATTTTGAAGAAAATCCTATTTTATCATTTTTCCATAGAATTTATTTGATAAAATTAAATATTTGATAGAATCATGGATATGTTAGTAGTTCACAGTGTTGAGAATGAGGAGAGACCAAAATTGAAGGTTGATTCAGTGAAACCCATAGAAGGAAACCCTAACTCAACATTATCCATTACTCTGAACAATGTAGTGCATTTGGAAGATATAGAAAGTTATCTTACTAGTAAGTTTGAATCTATTGGGAGTGAGTATATGAACAATAATATGGAATTAGTCTTTAATCATGATATAATTGTAAAATCTAGATTTGAACACTTGAAGGAACTAGACCTATTCAAATATCATTTCTAAAAATAATTATATAGTGATGAGTGGACATAGATCATACTAAGTAGAATACATGATGGAAAACTATGGATGGAAGATAGTATAGATGATATTTCAGCCGACCTTATTCATGAGCTAACTAGGCTTAGCAAACAAGGTAGTGTACCTATAGGTGAGAAATTGGTTAAGAAGAAAGTTGAGTGATACAAACAGGTGATGTGTAATGGAAAGAATATGGTGATCAGCACCACTAACCAAGATGATGTAAGATTCCTAAGTAGAATCATTTCCTACTCTATATGTGTAAGTTCAAAGACTGATGAATTGTCAACTAGATTCATCTATGCAACATATAAGATATGTGTTTAGAAGGAACAAGTTAACCTTAGTGAAATTCTAAGAATGTAACTTTTTGAGAACCTAGAGAAGATAAAATGGACTAAGAATGGTGTGTTCAGATTTTAATCAATGATCAATCATTTATTCTTTCATATGCTTAAGAGATTTCTATATTTGTTAGTCACAAAGATTATGAGAAGTAAGAGATATATGATGGAGAAAATTACAAATGTATGTAGAAGACATCCAAAAGAGAAAATATAGGATAATGGAAACTTGATAATGAAGACATTTCAGAATGAAATGAGGTAAAGATTTAGAATTGCACCTAAAATTGTAGATGGATTTAACAAAGATATTTTTGTTATGGTTTATATAGATTTTACTTATATTCAAGTAGTAGAACCTTGGGAAACATTTCTTGATCCCTGTGGTTATGAATTGAGTAATGAAACAAAAATTGGATATATTGATTTACTATTGAAATCAAAGGACCAACTTGAATATAGATTTGGAACTTATGACTACCCAATCAGCTCATCAGGCATCCTTGGAGAAAGAATCTCATAAGAAAATAGAAATTATAATGAAGAAAGCCTTATTAGAGGCCAGTATGACTGAGAGTGAGTCATAATCAATCAACAAAACTATAGAGCATGGTAAATTGAATGTGAAAACTTCGTCAATATCTATTGCATAGACATATTTAGAATAGAGCATTTCTTATTCAACAATATCAAATGTTTAGACAAGTGAACTAGAGAGGAAATCAAAGAGATTACTTGAAGTTGTAACCACAAAAACTAAAAGGGTCAAGCAGCAAGAAAATGGACCAGGAAAGAGACAAAAGGCATTGTTGACAATTATTGAGTCTAGTGAAGAAGAAGAAGAATAAGAAGTCAAATAGATAGAGAAGGTAACTACTTCTAAATAGTCAATATGAAAAGCTCAACAACCCTGGAAGCCAAAGATAGAGAAGATAAATTTAGCTATTGCTAATAAAGGAAACTTTGTTTAGATGAACACAGTTTATAACTTGTATAATAATTTTGAGAAAAATTAGATTAATATCTCTACTATGAGATACATGATAGCCAACAATCTGAAACTTAAAGATATTGAAGACATGGCAAACTAGAAAGTCTATGATAAACTTGTTGGTGTTTGAAAATGCTAGAGGGTTTTCAATTATCCCAATGAGAATATGATATATCTAGGGGAAGCTAACTCCCATTTTCAACATGTGATTTCAGACACTGGGCCAACTATAAGGCATGATCCTTCTTCTTCTTCAGGCTCTACAAAACCTAGGTGGGTGGACCTATAGATTCTTTATATGGTACTAGTTATCAAAGCATACATTGAATCTATTAAGTAGATGAAAACCCTTATATCTCCTAATAACTCATGAAATAACATCAATCTATAGTAGCTAAATGCAGATCTATGAATTTTAGGATTTGAGTGAGGGTATTATATTTAGGTTCTTCAACATGAAAGGGAAAGAATGTTTGATTAATAATGTTGATTTCAACAAACCCTCAGATATGCAGTAGTAAGACCTAGTGATCCTATAAATTGATCAGTGTCTTAACCATTGGGAAAATCCATGAGTCAATAACATACATATGGATATCTAAGACATATTTGCATCTTTAGATATACAATCTATCAATTCACCTTGTAAATCATCCATGTTCAATCTAAATCTCAATCTTACATGATATACTCCTCAATAAATCTGCAACCCTATTGATTTCTATGAAGCATTTACACAATTCCTTGAATTATCAACAATAATGAAATAGCATACAACCTTAAGGGACTACAACGATGACCTAGGCTCTTTGTTCAAAGGTCATAAAACATTGCTACTCACTAAGAATGGAGACAAGATTCAACTGAAACTCAATCATCTGCTGCTCTTTGTATTATTTCCTTGAAACTATGCATTCATATGCATGAAAATGAAAACACAAAAACACCTAACAGATCTGAACAATCTGTATTATCCTTCTACTGCTATTCACATAAGAAAATTATGTTGAAAAATGTGGTATCACAGTAAAACACTGGAACCCTACTGGTATTACCCAGAGAAAACTACTAACCTATTGGTTTCTCAGTAACAAAAACTAGAACCTATACAATGAGAAAGAATGAGAGATATATAGGAAGAAGGATTTTTTGGATCTGCTCTGCAACTGACAAGTGTCCACTCAAAATTCCCTCTCTTTTCCATGAAAAGAATCTCTCTAATCTCTCTCCTCAACTAAAAATCAAATCCTCATCATTCTGGCTCTTCCATGCATAAAGAATCTCAAATATTTGATGATGAGAGAAAGAAACTGATTTTGGATGTTAAAGTAAATACACAAAGTAAAAGTAACAAATCAGTTGAAAATGGCCTGTAGAATGCAAGAAAAATAATTAAGCTTGATTTTCTTCATATTCAAATTCCAAAAGGTCTTCAAAATTGCCCTATAACTGATATTGATGCTCCATGCTGAATTCTGCTCATTCCACTAAGAATGCCCCAAAATTTGAAAAATGGCTTATAGACTAAACAAATGAATTGCTATGCAAAATTTGACTTCAAAATTGGAAAATTCATCTTCTCCGAATTCCAACAGTATATTGAAGTGCCTAATTCGGACAAAAAATACCCCCCTGGTGGCAGTTTGAAAATCAGACCCCTAGATTGTATCAGAACATTAAAACTCAAAAATTAAAAAATTTATATAGTTTGAACTATATAAAAACAATGAAATTCATTTAATTCTTTCAAATTGCAAATCATGCATTTGAAACTTTTTTGAATTTTTACTTTAAATTCATTTTAAAACTCTGCCCCCTTTATTTACTACCACATGTCAAAATTTGATTGGCCATGACAATTTGGAAGATTTTTAATTAATTAATATTTTAATATTAATTAGTTTCCTTAATTCCTTCACCTCATGTAGCACCAAAAACATGCTAATTTTTCTTTATGTTCTTACATTTCAACTTTTCTTTACGTCTTTATGACCTCAGTGTAAGACTGAGCCATTCTTCTTTACGCACATACGCTGCCTTTGAAATGTAACACCGGGAGCTTTCAAAAATTCATTTATGTTCTCATGTTTGGACTTCCCTTTATGTTCATATGCATTAGGCATAACACCAGACACCTTCAAAATTTGATTCATGACTACACGAGGTGAACGCAAATTTAGAGGGCTTCTCAAATCTTCATACACTCAAATGTTTGGGTAGAGTTCTCAATGGGTCAAAATATGTTTCACTCTACTAGTTGGATGGGCCCCACCATGCTTCCTTACACTTTATGAAATACCCACATCTCATAGACACTAAGGATTGGATTGTTCATGCATTTAAACATTCAAAAGAATTCCCATATCCCCAATGTGGGATAAAATGTTTGAAATTGTGTCTCTTGCTGCACTGTGCTTCTCCTCTAGAGATGCATTTTTCACTTCATTGAACCTGGAATCCATGCTACCCTCATCCCCCCTCTTTTATTTTCAGGTCGCAAGGGTTCAAGACTAGGAGCTGTCATCGACTTCATACGTGGCTTCTTCAAAGCTTGGCATGAGTTTTCTTCTATTGTGCTAGCGTTGTGGTCTGATCATCTCTTGTTTTGACTGCTAGAAGCTCCTTTCCTACTGTGGACATCTCTACTTTTTTAGAGTTTTATGCCCTACATGGGGCTCTTCCATAATCTACTGGTCACAGCTTATTTTTTCTTTAAAACTCTCTATTCTTCCATGCATGGGTTTTTGCACTGATACTACCTTTGACTGACATGTATATGTGATGATCTTTGGCTTCTAATATGTAGCTTGCTTTGATCACATGGGGCTATTTCAACTTGTTTGGCATGAATTCTTTGTTGATGTGGATGGCTTATTTTGTGCTACCAGCTGCTTCATGGCATTGACTACCCTTGCAACTGGGTAGTGTTCTTTTCACCACACATGATCTGCTTCTATTGTTGTGGGTTACTGAGTTCTTGCTGTGCCTTTCTCATTTGTCTTTGGCACTGGATGTCTTTACAAAGGCATGGGCTTATCTTTTAATGTGTGGAAGGAAATGCTTCCTTTGAAACTGTGGACTTCTATTTAAAACTATGGCTCCTTATGCTCACGCCAAGGACCTATGCTTGGATAACTCCATGAACAACTTCCTTGCATTTTCCTTTGCTCACTTTTGATTAGCGTGAGGTGTTTTCTAGTTTGATTGGCTTCTTTTGGATGTGTGAGTGTCTTTTTTAAAATGCCTGTTGTATGCTTACGACTTGGACCCCTTTGATGCAAGTGTACTATCCACTTTGCATGGCTCCAATTCCATTTTCCTTTGCCACTGAATCCCTTGCCACTCCATCTCAATATGGATGCATCCTCTATTATGTAGGCATGTAGATGTGGAGGCGCTGCCAGCTCAGAGGGTATCAACATCTCCAGGTGAGCATTACAACTTGTTGGTCCATTGTGCCACTCACTTTCATTCTACAGAAGCTTGGCTAATTAGATTTCCTTGCCCATTTGTCCACTTCTTCACTCTCATCTTTGTGAGTTGGAAGCACAGGCTATATAGAGAATATAGGTTGTTTATTTCCATCATCAAAAGAAGCTCCATCTCTATCTTTACTTTCGATTAAGCATCTAAAATCCACCCCTGTAGTCATGCATGAACTTTTCTTATCAATATGGGGATTTCCTCTTTTTAAATTATGTGAATGCTCTTGCCAGTGGTTTTGCACATTCCCAAACTTGCATCTAATGTGCCTGATAACTCATTATTATAACACATTCCCAAGAGCATATAAGCAATCAGGCACTTTAATAAATAACACTTCATATGACCACTTCACTACTTTGAACATTAGCCTATGAATACATGGGGATCTTGTATATGAATGATTTGCAATTTGAACACATTCAATCCACCATCGATCTGATGTAATTAGTCAGGCCCCAAAGTGGGCCCGATTAAATTTTTTTTTGTTTCCAAACACTTGAATCCTCAAACTAGCCTATTAAATTTTTAAATTTGCTGGAACTAATTTTTGAGCATTAATTGATCATTAAAATCTCATTTTATCATTTTATGCAAATTTGTCACTTTTGTGCCAGGAGGTTTGTTGACTAGCCTTAAAAATTGACCAAAACCTCTGACCAGGCTCTAGAATCTGGCACACTGACTCTTTGTTTTGCATTCTTGTACCCTATCAAATCTTGTCTCATGATGAATTTAGGGTCAAAAGATATTGACCGTCAAAGTTTCCTTCTCAGAACTGCCTGCAAGAAAACATGTTAGAAAGAAACAAACTGGGTTCAGAATCAGTTTCCAAAACTGGGCAAACTGACACTTGGGGTACAAAAATTGGGGCATTGATTCTCTGTCATGAGGAGAGTATTATTTTGCGATTTGGGCTCATGAAAAATAACTAGACACAAATGGTGAGCAGTCAAAGTAGGCAACTTGGATTTTTTGACTAAAAATATTGACAAGATAACAATTTTTGCAAATGGAATTGACTTGGAAAAGTGTGCAAATGGATTCATCAAGACTTGAAAATTGACACACTTGGAGTATTTTTGGAGGAAAAAATAGGAGTATAATCCATTTAGTCTCACCAATCACAGATTAGGAGTTATAACATCATGAACAGGGCTTCCGACAAATCGGCAAATGCTGACACCAGTAAAAAGATAGAAATCGCATTTGGAATCGCATTTGAAAATTGATCAAAAAATTTGTCATAAGGTGAAACTTGAAACATAACAAGTCTCTGACATCTACAATGCAACACAAAATGAAAAGCAACATTTTGGTCAATTGGGTCAAAAATATAGCACGTCAAATAAGGCTACCTAGAATTATGTGCAATGTGCAAATGCATGAAAATAGTAACTGACCAACTTTGAGGGATTCAAAGCCTAGTCAAACAGACTCAAAACAACTCAAAATCAGAAACATAGGTTCTCAGATATGGACACTAGACATTCCCAAAGCAGGTAAGTCATGAAACATTTATGGGTGCGAGATATTCAATGGAAAACATAGCCTCCTATCGCTAGTTGACACTAAGGGTAAAGTGCAGATTTGAAATGTGCTTGAAATGGGTCAGAATCTCAATTTAACTTCATGGAGCACTTAGAAAGGCTGAATTCATGGTTTTAGAAACATTAAACACCTTATGGGGCACAAATGAACAGCGAGGTACATAGGCATTAAAAAGTGTTTATAGGGCTCAATTTCTCAAAATTGCTCAAAACTTGGGCTACACTTTTGAGTGCCAACAAGAGTCATTGAAAAGAAGGCACCATCTTGAGAAGAGGACATAGAACTTTAGAAGTCTATGATAAGGACTATATGCAAGATTGATGATGAAGAAGAAGTTAAGAGATTGTTGAACAATCTAGCACCTTACTTAAGAAACAAGGTAAGACCATTCCTATTTATGTTGGGTGAGAAAGATAAGATAATAAGTGAAATTGTGGCAGCCATAAGTCAATGTTGATGGAGTCCAAGGTAGCATCTTCACTAGTACCTAGAACCTCAGAAGTGTCAGTGAGTGATGATACAATGTAGATAGATTAGACCAATGTTACCATTAACATTGATGATACAAATTGCTTGAGAGTTTCAAACAAAATAAAACTCACATCAAATACATTGAAGATCAATTGAATAAAATTGAAGAAGAGAAGAAATTATTAGAGGAAGAAAAAATGAAAATAGAAGAGGCCAAGTAGAAATTACTTGAAGATGAGATAAAAAGAAAAGTAGAGGAAAAAAAAAAGATTAGTAGAAGAAGAAATGAAAATCAAAATAGAGGAATATTAGAAGAGGCAGAAAAGAGAGAGAAAAAAAAGAAAGGAAAGAGAAGAGAAAGAGGAAGATGAAGGAAGAATCAAAGAGGCAACTAAAAAGAAGAAAATGGAAGATGACACTAAACCTTCTAGTTCATCTACTCCACTTTCACTTACTAGCCTAATAATTGATGATGATGATCAAATTAACTTGATTTAATCTTTGACAAAACTTATTCAGAAGAAAAAGATAGTGAAGAGACTACAGAGAACCTTGATGAAGGTTATTGACAGATTACATAGTACTCTAGCAGTGCAACATATAGAGACAGATCTTGAACTAAGGGCACAAGTAATGCTAAAATATTTTATTGAAGAATTCACAAATTTGTTGAATGTTGCAAAAACAAAGACACAAATCTCACATGATGCTAACTTGTTTAACACTATTTGTCAGAATATTAAGTCTTCATACGTGTATCAAGGAACTTTGGAAGTGTCAATAGGATAGAAAGATGTTGTACATCTAGTGTACTCTATCTCACAAGTTGACTAAGGATATTGACATTTAGATTGGAGGGAAAATGAGTGAGCTAGAGGCTCTATCTAGCCAGTTAAAGTATCTTCCTAGTAAAATTGATGATTTTGAAGGACAAGTGGCCAGCATTCATAATGATATCAAGAAGCTAGAACTTTAGAAGGAACACAATATTGAAGAGAATAAAAAATTTTAGAGAGTCTATTTCTCTAAAAATATCTATTGCTAAGAAACAATTGGAGGAATGTGTCGATGCCAAGGACACTTATTCTAACTTTTTATACTCTAACCTCAATGCAGTTGAGATTGCATCATATACCCTATGTGCAATTCTCACCTCTACTAAATCAACCAAGGATGCATGGACAAAAGGTATGAACAATCTTAAGGAAAATTTTGATGACTACATGAGGATACTATTAGTTTATGGCAGATGTTTACAAAGATTTTGACAGTAGATGGATAGTTTTTAGATAGTTTTTGATATTTTAGCCTTTGTCATTAATGTCAAAGGAGGAGAAGTGCATAAGAAAATTATAAATCAGGTAAAGAGGAAAAAATAATATTGCAAATTATGAAATCATATTGTAAGGGGGAGCATGAAGATGGATGAATTGTAATAGATGTGATTTTAATGTGTTATCTATTTTAAGGGGGAGATTGTTGACAATTAGCTAATAAAGATATGTAATTGTTGTCATTTATGGTAGCACATGATGTACATACTTATAGAAAACCTCAAAGATAAAGATACTTAGCTTTTGGTACTAAAAAAATTGTCTAAGTATGAATTTGGTATACAACAGTGTATTGTTTTGTTTGTAACTTGTTACTGACATCATATTATAAATAGCATAGTAAGATAGAGATAGTATACATGTTGATGATGATATATATAACCTTCAAAGTCAGTATAGACTATATGAAAAAGAGATATTTGTGTTTTAGCAATCTGACAGGATAGCAAAATTAAAAAGGACTTATTTTTCTTACAAAATATTACTTGACCAATTAGAGCCAACATCCTAGATGTCTATACTAAGTTGGAAAAGTGTATTGTGGTCTTAGCCAACCTAGCAACAATTTATGAAAAGGCATGGTATTTATGCGAAGGACATCTTGCAATAAGATAAGTGTAGTGGAGTTATGTGATATATTGTGATATGCAAACTTTTTGTGAAAGTGATATATGCAAGACTAATTTTGTGATCCAAGATCAAACTAAGGAAGAAGTTATAGTACCTAAATTCCAAAAGTCCAATTACTTGTTTGGGAAGTGAGCTCTTCTTTTAATTAGAAATGCGTGTTTGAGAAGAGGGCTCATCTTGCATCTATTGTACTACAAATTCTAACTATGTTGGCACAACTCCTACTAGGGTTAGAATCTCCTAATAGAGATTCAAAGTCTCCTAATAGGGACTCTTTATACTAAATTTTCTCATTAACTCCTAATAGGGTCCATCATCTAGCAAGGAACTTATATATCAATATATTATCTAGTGGGTATCATCTCTATCGAGGTTTTCCCTTGGTAGGGGTTTCCCTAGTTAACAAAATATAGTGTTATGAATTATCTTTGCATTGAGATCTGATTGAAAAGATCATTGTTTAGGGAGATTGCTGAACTAGATTGAAAGAGGGAGGTTGTTGAATAAAACTGTGTTTTAATCATTTTTTGTCATTGATGTCAAACCTACTATTTGCTAGTAAGAGAACTTCTTATAAGATTCAAGTACTATTACTTAGTTGATTGATGAAGAGGATTTTATCAAAAGATGTAACAATAACACCTAGAGGAAATGTTGAGTTATGATTATATAATGAAGTACAAGGATCAGTTAAGATAGTGGTGACATGATGTATTGATAATCTACTTAAGGTTACAAAGGCTAGTTATACTTAGAAAGTTTAGAAGGACAAGTTACACAAAGTTTGTCTATCAAGCTTGACCGAATGGATAGTAGGTGCTGAGAAATGTTAGTGCAAGCCAAGAAAAAAATTAGTTGGGGCCAAGTAAAAATTCATTCTAGTGTATGTCAAGCAAAACAATTGATGTTGAGTAAAGTTTATTTGATATTGAGCACTAGTATACTTTAGTTCATGTTGAGTAATGCAATATGTACTAAGCACCAGAAGTTTGATAATGTTGTGCTATTACGTTATTTAAAAGATCATGGATTTGATGAATTTGAGCCAAAAAGTTTGTTTTCTTTGATTTTGTGAACTAGGTGGAAGATAAGTTGATAAGCTAGTGGTACAAAATTTGAGGTAAACAATTTTTAGGTGAATTCAAAGTGGATTCTAGGAGAAGGTTCTAGAAGAGATATGAGATATGGGGTAGATACATTGTATCCTACCTAATCCATCCAAACCCTAAATTGGATGATGGAAAATGAGCAGAAAAATATCTTAATTTCTTATTTATAAGAATGGCTAGTCATGAAGCAAAGTTATTGTGTGTGATAACCCAAGGGAGACAAGGAGTCAAGGGTTTTGCTTCATCTAGTCACCTAAGAGAAGAGTCTACAATGGCATGTTAAGCAAGAAGGCTTAAGGAGATAAATGCTTGAAGGGTGAACAAGCTATCAAAAATAAAATGTATGAAGGCCAAGTAGAGTTGATGACTAAATAGTGATCTATAATCTACAAGTGAAGTTTGTAAGTTGTATCAGATCAAAGCCTTACTTTACTCTCTAATAATTGTATCATTCTAGGATAAATCCTTTGGATTAAGGTTGACCTAAGAATCATTTGTAAATCTTTTAAATGGGTGGCATTCCAATTGAATGGCCTAAAGTCCTCTACCAAGGCTCACTCCTAACATGGTGATTGAAATCCTTTAATAGGGTCACATTTGACAATGTGTATTGTAACCTTTTATAGGGTTGGCCTTTTATAGGGCATCAGTTCAGAAGAGTGAAAAGAGTAGCATGTTACTGGTGTTTTTTTCCAAATTGGGTTTCCACATAAATCATTGTGTCAAGTGTGTTGATGAATCTATTATGTCTCATGCTTTACATTTCTACAAGTTTATTTAATAGTAACCTACAAGTTTTAGTGTTTGCATAATCTTCTGGATGCATGCATGAGTATAAATGTTTTATGGGTTCACTAAACTATGAAAAGTTTTATTTATACGTCTAGACCTTGGATAACCGATTCACACCCCCTCTTAGTTATTCTAAAGTATTGCAACACTTTGTGCATGGCTACTATTATTTTTCAACAATACTTTATTGATTTGTTATGTATGATTTAAAACAATAAATAATATCCAGTTGGTGCAAAAGGTTTGTAGATTACTGATTCACCTCCCCACCAAATAATTCCTATTTCTAATAGTCCTCAATACAAAATTTTGTCTTTTAATTCTTGTCATTACATAAATTGGTGAATTCATTTCATGTAAACACTCCACCTTTGTCAGTTTTTAGGCATTTTAAGATTTTACTAGTTTCTTTTTCAACTTTTACAAGATACTACTTAAACATTTGAAAAGTATTAGATTCTTCTCTCGAAAACATCACTATCATCAATCTCGAGTAATTATCAACAAGAAGAATAAAATACTTGTCACCTTTGTAGCTTTGTACATTGGTCCATATAAATTAGTTTGAACTAATTTCAAAATTTATTTTGAAGTATGAGTCTTACTCTTAAAACTAGACATTGTCATCTTGCCTAACTGACATTGTTTCAAAATTACATTATTAGGTTTCTTTAGTTTTGGAAAACCTTTGCCTCTTTTCATCTTACTGATACTAACCAAGTTGTTAAGATTTACATGACACTGTCTTTTGTGCCATAGCCAAAAATCATCAAATTTTACAACAAGATAGGTTTATTTAGTCATGTCAAGATAACATAAATTACCTCTTGTCTAATCACCACTTCCATTGAGCTTTCTATTAGCATCACAGATCTTAGCCTTTTTTTTTTCAAATTCAGCTTTACACCTTGAACTATTTAATTATGATACATTTAATAGATTATAGTTAAGTTGTTTCACATAGTAAGTGTTTTCGCAAAAGCTTGCACCCTTGCCTAAAGTTTTTATCTAAAGGTAACCTTGTGAAACATGGAAATAATCTCCAAACTATGAGACTTGCACTATGAGATTGAGTCTCTGGAGAAGGCTAGGTTCCTTACTATCAGGGTACACCTAATTACTCATTGAGAAGAAAAGAGAGAAGGAATGCATGAAAGAAAATTATCTAATCTAGTCTAAAGGTGGTGATACACCAAAATAGTTTATTTAGCCTTATTTCTACCTAACAATGCACTATTCATCAACATATTTCCCATATATACTAATTCAACCTTTGTTTCAATCCAACAGTAATAAATAGATTAGAAACCAAATGAAACACTACAAGGAAGGAACTTCACTCTATAACATCCAAGACAAAATAGATAGTATTAAGAAAATTGAAGGATACATGACAAAACTATTGGAAATGATTGAAAAGATCATGAATGAAGAATAATGGAACCAGTAAAGAATGTTTTCAATCATTGTTTTGTCATTGATATCAAACTTGCTACTTGCAGGAATGACAATTGCCTAAGTGATCCAAATACTATCAATTGGTTGATTGACAAGGAGGAGGCAATCAATAAGATGTAACTAGAGCACCTAGAGAAAGGTTGAAGTTATGATGTTGTAATACAGTATAGCGATCAACTAAGCCATTGATGAAATAGTGTATTGATGACATACTCTAAGAGGATGGACACACTGAGACACATCAAAGATGTAAGTTTTAACTAATTCATTTGTAAAGCCTAACTAGGTTCATTTGAGAGAGTTGAGCAAGCTATTTAGAGCCAAGAAAATTCTTAGTTGAAGCTGAGAAAGCTCAACTTCAGTGTGTGTCGAGCAATCCTTCAGGTGCCCAGTAACAAAGGATTATTCAAGTGCCGAGTAACTTAGGAAAAGACTTTAGGTGCTGAGCATTAGAAAAAGGTAATGGAAGCCGAGAAAATTTCTTTAGGTGCTAAGCATCAGTAAATGCAGTAGAAGCTGAGTAACACAGAAGAAGATGAGCATTACTAAACCAATGATGCTGAGTTGCTGCATTATTTGTTAAGTTAAAATATTTTCCAGATCGGTAACGATAAGTTTGTTACAATAAATTTTTTGGATTAATTGGATGATAAGGATGATGAGTAGATGTCATAGAATTTTATGTAAACCATGCAAACCAATTCAAGGTGAATATTGATGGACTTATCATGAAGTTTCTAGAAGAAACAATTTGGAGGGAAAACAATATCATTCTCCTAGATCAAATAAAATTGATAAGTAGGAAGATTTGAGTGGGAAATGAAGAACATAACTTATTTATAAGGAGTTACAAGTTAGAGATCAAAGTGTGGTCATGTGAAGAAGCCAAGTGAAGGCTAGTGTGAAGTGTCAAGAAGAGGACACAGTGAGGAGTAAGCACAGAGCATCAAGACTTTGAGTTGATCAAGTGACCATAGAGTTCATTGGCATAACAAGTGGAAGAACTCAAGGAGACAAATATTGAAGGGTGGACAAGCTGTCAGCATTGCAAGGAAGAAAAGCCAAGCAAAGAAAAGAACTGAAGAGTGATCTAAAATCTACAAGGTTAGAGTTGCAATCTTTATCAGGTCAAAACCTTTCTAATACTTTCTTACCATTGTACTAGACATTGAAATCCTACATTGCTAGTTTAGCTTAATAGCTAGGTGGATAAGCCTTAGGAAAAGGATAGAAGATCCCCAAGAGAAGGATAAAAGATCCTTAGGAGAAGGATATGAGATCCTTAGAGAGGGATAAAAGATTCTTTTGAGAAGGTGACTATAAATTCCATAGACTTGGGTGGGCCTAATAGCTCGATACAAATCCTTTAATAGGGTGGCATTATAAGTTGAATGTTATTAAGTCCTCTTACAGGGAACACTCCTAATAGGGTGTAGAAATCCTTTAACAGGGTCACATCTAACAGTGTGTAAAGCCTTTAATAGGGAAAACCATCAAAAGTGGTTGAAATCAATTGCCCAGTTATTTTGTGGGTGTCATTCCCACCCCAGTTTTACCTTCTTATTCCTAGAGAGTTTCTGGGTCATCAAAATCCTTTGTGTTATGTGGTCATGCATGTTTACTTTTCATTATTTTTTAATGTTTAACTGCATGCATGATAATTTCAATTATATGCCATTAAGGATTTGACAATAAAGCAAAAAGGCTAGTATGTTTGATTCACCCTCATTTTATTAAAAAAATTTGTATTGGAAATCATTGGAGCTTGAATAAATAATTCATCCCCCCTCTCAGTTATTCTAAAAGAATTCTAAAAATTGGTATCAGAGCCCACTGCTGATTTGTTTCAAGGCACTAGTAGTAGGAAGATTAAGATGTCCAAGAGAGAAGTTCCCAAGCTAAACAAAGAAAACTTTGTTAAATGAAAAAGTCTAATGAAGTTGCACCTTGGATCAATAGGTGACTATGCAAATAACTCAATCATAGTTGATCATGTAGACCCTTCAGGAACCCTCACTGTAGAAGACATGAACAAGAAGAAGGAGAACAATCAAGCGATGTTAGATATTGTTTCAGCACTAAGCTATGCCGAGTACGATGACATCAAAAAATGTGGTAATACACATCAGATGTGGGAAACATTATCAAAAATATATGGAGGAGATGATAATGTAAAGAGAGCCAAAAGAGAGAGTCTAAGAGGAAAGTTTGACTACATGAAAATGGAAGAAGGAGAGAATGCTGCTCAATATGGTGCAAGGATGAAAGAAGTGGTAAGTGCCATAAGAAGCCTAGGAGGATAGTTATCAGAAGAAATAGCATGTAGCAAATACTTGAGAACTTTGCTTCCTATCTATGCAATAAGAGTATTAGACATCCAAGAGCTAAGGTGTGTACCAGACAACACATTGTCATTTGAAGGAATAATTGGAAGACTCACTGCCTTTGAGCTATCTAAATTTGAGAACTACAAGCCATAAAACTTTGAATTTTCATTCAAAGCCAAGAAAACAATAAAAGAAAATGAGGAGGCGCAAACAAGGAAAAAGAGTGGAAAAGGAAAGTATGTATCTAGTGATAGCAAAACTAATGAAGATGATGTAGACCAATTGGAGGCATTACTAGTAAGAATATTTCACAGAGGAAGAGGCAAATTTGAAGGTAAGCTGCCAATCATTTTTTTCAATTGTAATGAAGTTGGTCACATTGCAACCAGATGCACACAAAAGAAAAATTACAAGGATGGAGGCAACTTCAAGAAGAAGAAAGAGGACAACAAGGACTACAGAGGTAAAGGAAAAAGATGCTACATTGTTGAAGAAGACTCTGACAAGAATGATGATGAAGTAGTCTATGTGGCTATGAAAGATGAATTAGATGAAGATGAAGCAACTACTATGGTAACTGGCATGAATAAGAATAAAAAATGGATCATAGATAGCGGATGCTCTCATCACATGACTGGAGATAAAAGTAAGTTCATTTCCTTTACTCAATATGAAGAAAATAGTGTTAGATTTGATAACAATGCACCATGTTAGATCAAAGGGAAAGGTAGTATCAAGCTTACTAAAAAGATATCATGTGATAATGCATACTATGTTGAAGGCCTAAATTACAACTTGCTAAGTGTCTCATAGTTAGGCAACATAGGATGCAAGGTTGAATTTGAAAATGGAGTTGCCAAGATCTATGATTCTCAAGGAAGTCTAATAGGAAAAGGTGACCAGACTAGGAGTAATTTGTTCTAACTAGACATGGAAGATGCTTCTTGTCTAATTGTTCAAACTAATGATGTATGGATATGGCACAAGAGGCTATGTCATGTAAATTTTGACAATCTAATAAGCATAAGCAAAATGAAGAAAGTTAGAGGTCTACCAAAGTTGAAGAAGCCTAATAACACCATGTGCAAACAATGCCAACTAGGGAAGATGACAAAATAAACTTTCAAAAGAAAGGCTTATACTTCTAATGAAGTATTAGAGCTAGTTCAAACTGATTTGTGTGGTCCTATTGAAGTGCAAAGCTACAAAGGTGATAGATACATAATGCTATTTGTAGATGACTATTCAAGGATGATGACAGTCATGTTCTTGAAAAAAAAATTAGATGCATTCCAAATGTTCAAATGGTACTTAGCTAGAGTTGAGAAAGAGACTAGGAAGAGCCTAAAATGTCTTAGATATGATAGAGGAGGTGAATTCACATCAAGAGAATTTGAAGAATTTTGTAATGAAAGAGGAATCAAAAGGCAAAGATCAACACCTAGGACTCCACTTCAGAATGTTATAGTAGAAAGAAGGAATAGATCAGTTATTGACTGCACTAGGACCTTAATGATGGAGAAAAATGTTGTACTCAAGTATTCGAGAGAAGCTGTAAGTACTGCAGTCTACACACTCAATAGAGTTCAAGTCAAGAAAGGTACAAATGCAACACCTTTTGAATTATGGTATGGGTATTCTCCTAATGTAAAACATTTCAAAATATTTGGATGCAAATGCTATATATATAAAGAGTCTAGAAATGGAAAGTTTGATGCAAAGAGTGAGGAAGGTGCATTTCTTGGTTATTCTACTAGAAGCAAAGCTTATAAGTGCTTCAATTTTAACACTAATAAGGTAGTAGAAAGCACAAATGTGAAATTTGATGAGCTTGCAGAAGTTCAAAGTGTTGAAAAAACCAAGAAAGTAGAAGAATACAAACGTTTGTATACTTTTATGAAGGTATACCTAATAATCGTGAAGTTACAATTAGAATGACAATCAACAACAAAATCCAATATCTGCCAAGTCATAGACAGTTAATACTGAGTTGCAGAATATAGAGAATGTTCATTCAAATTTTGAGAACTATCAACATGAAGGAAATGAAGAAATATCTGATGAAAATATACATGAAAATTTAGATTCTAAAAGAGACAACATGCAAACAAGGAAAGAACTAGCATTGGAAAAGTATGTACGAAGACATCATCCTACAGATCAAATTATTGGAAACAAAGAGGTAGGACCAATGACAAGGAATAGACTTAGAAGTAAGACATGTCTACTCAGCAAAATGGAACCAAAAATAGTAAGTGAAGCCATAAAAGATGATGACTAGTATAATGCTATGAAAGAAGAAATAGAACAAATTGAAAAGAACAAGACATGGACCTTAGTCTCAAGACCAGCTGACAAGAATGTAATTGGAACCAAGTGGGTGTTTAGAAAAAAGTTAGATGAGAATGGTGAAATCACAAGGAACAAAGTAAGACTAGTTTGTAAAGGGTATGCACAAGAAGAAGGACTAGATTATGGAGAAAGTTTTGCTCCAGTTGCTAGAATGGAAGGAGTAAGGACCTTATTGGCATATACAACCTTCAAAGGATTTAAATTCTATCAAATGGATATTAAGTTTGCATTTTTGAATGGTATACTTGAAGAGGAAGTCTACATAGAGCAACCAGAAGGATTTGTTGATGAAAATAACAAAAACAAGGTATGTAAATTGCATAAGGCTCTATATGGATTAAAGCAAGCACCTAGAGCTTGGTATGAGAGACTTCACAAGTATCTAGTGCAAATAGGATTTGAAAGAATTGATGATTAAAAAAACATGTACATCAAATTAGAAGAAGGTAAGGATATCCTTATATCTAAAATATTTGTGGATGGCATAGTTTTTGGAGGAAACAAAGCGCGTTGCGAAATTTTTGCTGACAAAATGAAACATGAGTTTGAGATGTCTATGTTTGGAGAAATCAAGTTCTTTGTTGGATTGCAAGTACATCAACTAAAACATGGTATATTTGTGACACAATCAAAGTACATCAAAGGTATACTTAAGACATTTGGATTGGAAGACTCCAAACCTGTCAGCACACCAATGACAATAGGACATAAGCTATCAAAAAATGATGAATCAGCTGAAGTCAATCAAACAATGTACAGATCCATGATTGGAAAACTACAATATGTTGTACATAGCAGACTAGAAATAGCATTAGTAGTTGGAATAGTGGTTGGATTCTCTGCTAATCCTAGAGAAAATCATCTCATGTTAGTAAAAAGGATAATGAGGTATCTCAAAGGAACTAATGATTTTGGTCTAAACTACAAAAATAATGAGAAGTTTGACCTCAATGTATACATAGACGCAGATTGGGGAGGCAACATTGATAATAGGAAAAACACAAGTGGAGGAGCATTATTCTTAGGTACAAGGCTAGTTACATGGACTAGAAAGAAACAAACATGTACATCTCAGTCCATTGCAGAAGTAGAATATGTGGCAGCAGTAGTCAATTGCATAAACATTGTGTGGGTCAAACATCTATTGAAAGGAATGAAAGAAGAGGTAACCAAACCTGTGATACTATATTGTGATAATACAAGTGCTATAAACATATCTAAGAATCTAGTAATGCATGCAAAAACAAAGCATATTGCAATCAAGTATCACTATGTCAGAGAATTGGTGGAAGACAAACAAGTGAAGATGGAGTACATTCACACAAAGGAAAAAATTATAGATATCTTCACCAAATCATTGCCCAAGGATACTTATGAATATCTTAGAGGCAAGTTGGGGGTACAGCCCCTAACTCAAGTAGTCTAAAGCAACATAGAAGCTGCCCTACATCAACAGGAGTAGATCATTGAAATATTAGAAGAATGATGTAGAGGATATTAATAGGAGTAAAAATTCTAGATCAGTCACAAGAATGGTGAAAGAGGGAGAAAACATGAGATGCAAAGCTTCTATTTAGCATGTTGAAGATGCTACATCTTTGGCATTTATGTCAAAGAGGGAGATTTATGAGAAACTGATCAATAAAAGGAAATACATAGATGTATGAGAATGTATGAAAGGAGAGATGAAAGAGGGATATTTAGAAGAGGTAAGAAACTAGTCAGCAAGCGGCTATGAATGATTAGGAATACAAAGTAAAGATGCAGCAATCAAGAGGGAGAAGTAGAACAAAGGATTCAGTTTGTATCAGCATAAGAGGGAGACATGATACAAAAAGGAAGATGTGTAATAACAAAAAGTTTTCTATTTGGTATATAATTTTGGTGGTAACTAAGTTGCTTAGCTCAATCAATTGATTAGTTTGGTTTTCCATCAATGCCAAAGAGGAGATTGTTGGAAATGATTGAAAACAACATGAATGAAGAATAATGGAATTGGTAAAGAATATTTTTAATCATTATTTTTTCATTGATGTTAAACTTGCTACTTGCACGAATAATAATTTCTTAAGTGATCCAAATACTATCAATTAGTTGATTGACAAGGAGGAGGCAATCAATAAGATGTAACTAGAGCACCTAGAGAAAGGTTGAAGTTATGATATTGTAATGAATTATAATGATCAGCTAAGCCATTGATGAAATAGTGTATTGATGACATAACCTAAGAGGATGGACACATTGAGACACATCAAAGATGTAAGGTTTAACTAAGTCATTTTTAAAGCCTAACAAAGTTCATTTTAGAGAGCCGAGCAAGCTAGTTAGAGCCGAGAAAATTCTTAGTTGAAGTCAAGCAAGTTAAACTTCAGTGTGTGCTGAGCAATCCTTTAGGTGCTGAGTAACACTGGATTATTCAAGTGCTGAGTAACTTAGGAATAGACTTTAGATGCTAAGCATAAGAAAAAGGTAATGGATGCCAAGCAAATTTCTTCAGGTGCCAAGCATCAGTAAATGCAGTAGAAGTTGAGTAACACAGAAGGAGTCAAGCATCAATAAACCAATGATGTTGAGTTGTTGCATTATTTGTTAAGTCAAAAGATTTGCCAGATCAGTAATAATAAGTTTGTTACATTGAATTTTGTGAATTAGTTGGATGATAAGGATGATAAGTAGATGTCATAGAATTTTATGTAAACCATACAAACCAATTCAAGGCGAATTCTGATGGACTTATCATGAAGTTTCTGGAAGAAACAATTTGGAGGGAAAATACTATCATTCTCCCAAATCAAATCAAATTGATAAGCAGGAAGATTTGAGTGAGAAATGAAGAACAAAACTTCTTTATAAGGAGTTACAGGTCAGAGATCAAAGTTTGGTCATGTGAAGGAGCCAAGAGAAGGCTAGTGTGAAGTGTTAAGAAGAGGACACAGTGAGGAGTAAGCACAAAGCATGAAGACTCTGAGCTGATCAAGTGACCATAGAGTGCATTGGCATAATGAGTGGAAGAACTCAAGCAGATAGATCTTGAAGGGTGGACAAGCTATTAGCATTGCAAGGAAGAAAATCCAAACAAAGAAAAGAACTCAAGAGTGATCTAAAATCTGCATGGTTAGAGTTGCAATCTTTATTAGGTAAAATCCTTTCTAATACTTTCTTACCATTGTATTAAACATTGAAATCCTACATTGCTAGGTTAGCTTAATAGCTAGGTGGATAAGCCTTAGGAAATGGGTAGAAGATCCCCAGGAGAAGGATAAGAGATCCTTAGGAGAAGGATAGGAGATCCTTAGAGAGGGATAAAAGATTTGTTTGAGAAGGTGACTGTAAATCCCATTGACTTGGGTGGGCCTAATAGCTCTATGTAAATCCTTTAATAGGGTGGCATTCTAAGTTGAATGTTCTTAAGTCCGCTAATAGGGCACACTCCTAACAAGGTGTAGAAATCCTTTCATAGGGTCACATCTGATAGAGTGTAAAGCCTTTAATAGGGCAAACCATTAGAAGTGGTTGAAATCAATTGCTCATTGATTTTGTGGATGTCATCCCCACCCCAATTTTACCTTCTTATTTCTAGAGGGTTTCTAAGTTATTAAAATCCTTTGTGTTATGTGGTGATGCATGTTTACTTTTCATGATTGTTTAATGTTTAACTGCATGCATGATAATTTCAATTATATGCCATTAAGGATTTGACAAGAAAGAAAAGAGGATAGTACTTCTAATTCACCCTCATTTTATTAAAAAAATTTGTATTGGATATTATTGGACCTTGAATAACTGATTCAGCCCCCCTCTCAATTATTCTAAAAGAATTCTTACAAAAAAATCAACAAAGGAAATAAAATTTTACACTTATATTAATGGGAGAATGAGGTAAGATAGAGAATATATTCATGAATAGATGATCCACATGGATCTAGAAAGATCTAAACATTTATAATCTCATAACCTCACAAATTTAGTAGCATGCAAAGAGCTCAAAGAATGGAACCTAACACATTTTGAATGGGTGAAAAAGGAACTCATGTGAAAATGTTATGGTAAAATTTGACCATCTCAAAAGTAGTCAACAATAGGTTTTCAATTAAAGATCCCGTCAAGAGCTTTCTATCAATGTTCATTTCATCAAAAATAGAGGTTGTATGAGAAAGTTATAACACCTTGAAGTTTGTAAGACAAAAAGTAAGTTTAATGACATCATAAATCTAGTCACCATGCTGATGTGAAAAAAATATATGTCCCCCTAAGTTTACTTACCACTACATTTTTTATTAGAAATAAAATGGTGGAAGTTTACTTTATTTGACAAAATCCATTTTTGTGGGATCCCAAAAAAAAAAGGGATTTGAAAGAAAATCTCGTCAAAATTAGAAAAAAAACAAAATTTAAACAAATAAGTAAAACAATATCCTAAACTTATCTGTCCAAATGGGATTTGTGTATTTTATATGGCTTATAATTTATAAGAGCCGAAATGAGGTTTTCATATGGTTTTATATTTTTTAATTTGTTATGGTAAAATGGAAAAATGGTTATTATGTGGTTATTTTGTTTTAGGCCAAATATTAATAATTTTTATGTATACAAGGGGTGTTACTCTCCATTAGAAGATATTCAAAGTTTGGGAATGATTTAGTCCTTAGCGAAATGAAATAGTCTTGGAGAATTTATGGAGAGGTAATTTTGTAAAGGGAGGAATAATTTTTCCTTGTGAGAGATTTTGTAACCATGAAGACTCTAAGAAGTATCCTCAAGTGCATAGAAGAGGCTATGAATGCTCAAATCTTGGAATTTGTAACAAAGCAATTTCACTTGGCAAATTTAATAAAGTGGTCCCCAAATTGAGACGCAGACTTGGAGATGTAGTCCTGACAAGGAGAACTCTATTATCAAAGTGTTTGTGTCTCTTTACTATCTCTTTCTTATTCTCTTAGTTATTTCAATTTATTTATTATTATATGTAATTAAACACATTTTTAAATTAAGTGTTTAAGCATTATTCTTCTTGTAAATTCAATAGTTTAAAATATAGACCATGCAATTACTGCTTGGATTAGAGATTAATTCTATAATTTGGATTAAGTTATAAAACTTGTAAATTTGAGTTTATAGATCAATGGACAAAAGGAAAATTACAGTAGCAGATCATAAAATTCAATACTAGTGAATCAAAAAAAGGATGACCTTAAGAAGGGTTATAAAATTGTCTTTTATAGTTCAAGCATAACTCAAATAGCTTCTACCCTAAGGAAAAGCACAAAAATTGCATTTAAGGTTCCAAAGAATAATCACTACAAATCTAGGAAAGATTTGATCATGGTACACATCTACATGTAGGAAAATCATATAATTTATCAAACAAATCCTTGAGAAGACATAAATGGTGGACATTAATGCATAATCAAAGTAGATGGATAACTAGGCAGTGATGGAGTGTCCCTTTACACTTATTAGAAATAGATAACATTTGTTTATGGTTGTAGATGATAAAAAAGATCATATTTTCTATGAAAGAGTTGTATTTATTTGTTCTTGGTATGCCAAGTCAACCATTTTATCAATCAACTAGAGTCAATCCTCAAGTTTTGCCTCATGTTCAAACCATATTAAAACATTTTTCCACCTCATCTCAACATTCAAACTTATGTTGACCTGCTCATTTTCCCAATTCATAGCTTCACCACCTTTTTCTTTCAAATTAAACTTATCCCAATTACTATTTCTTGCTGACTTTTTAGCCTTCTTGGAGCATGCTGCAGGTTGACATTTGATTTTCTTTCCTCTATTTTGGCTTTACCACCTCAGATTGTGAGGACAAATGTCAACCTAATGTTATGTCACTTTAAAAATTGAGCATGTAACTTTCCATAGCAATAAAGTAACAATCTTTGATCTATCCTCAATCTAAAGGTGGAGAAAATATAAGATATTATAAACTACTATGGGCCCACTGAGACACATGTTGCATCATCACTATCTCACTATGTATTTTCATTGTACAACTTTCTATATCAAAAAAGCAACAAAAGTATATCTTGGAAGATAAGATGACCATGATAAAACCTTTTCTCTATGTGTTATATCTACAACAAATAGGAACTGAATAGCTAGAGCTTCATTTATGGTAGAAAACCTTCGGCAACTCCCTCCATGGGCTTGTCTTGCCACCTCCATGTGTCAAAATGTTATTATGTTACTATGTATTTTGATCAAATGTTTTTTCATAGAGACAAAATGAAAATCATTGATCATATCCAAATCAATGGTGGACAAGGGTATGTCAAGATACTGACCCACTTCAAAAGGTAATGAATAAAAATTTTATAGCTTTTACCTCATTTAACAACTCCACTAGCTATAAAGAGGAAAGGCCCACCTAGGATACATGGCATGCTGTGATTATGTTGTTATGAATTTTGACAATACATTTTCCTATAGTGATATAATGAAAGCCATAGATCTCTCTAGAGATCTATGGTCCACATGAAGATGCATAACTTAAATTCACTAGAATTTGAAGAGAGGCCCACCATGACACGCGACATGCTATCATATGTTGCTATAATTATCTTTCATGCATCTTTCCATTGTGACAAAATGATAGGCATAGATCTATCTAGATATCTACAACCCACATTATTTTTATTGATTACTACACATGACTCTAAGCAAGAGGCCCCACCTAGACATGTGTCACATTATTTCTATGTCACTATGAAAATTGATCATACATTTTCCCATAGTGATAGTGTAACACTCATTGATATCTTTAAATTAGATAGTTGAGAAGATGTAGGCCCACTGAGTTGTTTATGATGTGAAAAAAATTGAAGACTTAGGATATACAATGTAACCCTAAGTTTATATGTTTTGTATAATATTTGGTCATTTGAATATTTGAAAATATATGATCATTGGCAATGCTTAACAGCCAAAACTCAAATTTTGGTAAGAGGGAAAAAATGGCTAACGATAAGCATTGTCACACATGATCTTGTTTGTCAATCCTATTGATGCTTTAACTTTCAGTAGATAGGGTGCATCATTACTAAATCTAACATTATTTCTATTATAATGCTCAAGGGTTATGAACTTGCTTTTGTCACTAGTCATGTGATGAGAAAATCCACTGTAAATGATTCATCTGTCACTTTTGGGCACACATGATACCAATGCAGTTGCTTCATCTTCATCTGAGTCATATTTCATAGCAACATGGGCAACTTCTTCATCATGATCATCTAATTCATCATTAGATTCTTACTCAATAATGTAATAAGCTTTCTTTCTCTTATCTTTATAGCCTTTGTTACTCTCTATTTTCTACTTCTGTATTTGTCTTCATTTCTATTTTTTTTTCTTCTCAGGACATCTTTCTACAATATGACCAAATTCATTACAATCAAAACATATGATGGGTAACCTACCTTTCTATTTTTCTTTGCCTCTATGAAATCTCAAAGCTAGTAGTGCTTCTAGTTCTTCTAGGTCTTCATCATTTGTTTCACTATCACTAACAACATGTTTGACCTTTTTCTTTCTCTTATCTTTAGGTTCGTTGAGTGTTAGTTTAGGTTTGAAAGTAGAGTCAATATTCTCAAATTTGAAATTATCAAAATTTGAATGTTCAAAAGTGGCAAGTCTACCAACCAATCCTTCAAGGGTCATATCACTACTAGGAGTACACCCTGGTTCTTGTATAGAAGAGACTATAATAACATAGATAGGCAGCAGGGTTCTCAGTACTTTTTTTATCATAATTTTATCTTCAATCTTTCCATTAGATCCTCTAATTCATTTACAACATCATTTATTCTCCCACAATACTGAACTATAGTTTCATTGTCTTGCATTTTCATATCATCAAATTTTCCTCTTAGACTTTTTACCATGGCTCTGAGTACATTTTTGTCTCTTCCATAGATTTTCTATAGAGCATCCCACATTGCTTTAACATTAGTACATTCTTTGATGTCAACAAAATCTTAATAGCTTAGGGCAGATGTAATCTCCAATATTGCCTAATTGTGTCCTTTCTTTTCTTTCAGTTATTATATAGTAAGGGATCCAACCACTTCAACATATCTAATGGTTAGAGTTGATTGTGCAAAATCTCCAAGTCCACCTAGATGCAACTTCATCAAACTTTTCCATGTAGGAAAGTTTTCCTTGTTTAGCTTGTGCACCTCCTTTTTGTACATCTTCATCTAGTTTAGCTTCAAGTACCTTCAAACTATTTCCTCACAAGCACCAAGTGCTTTGATACCAATTTTTGGAATAATTTAGAATAACTAAGAGGGGGGAGTGAATCTGTTATCCAAGGTCCAAATGTATAGGTAAAACTTTTTAGTACTTAGCAAATATATGTGCATCCATTGATTAGATCATCCAATATCTCAGTCCTTTGTATATTATTGACCTAGGTCAAATAAACGTTATAGAAATGTAAACATGAAATATCAAAACTTCATTCACACAATTTTGACACAAGGATTTAATGAGGAAACCCAATTTGGTAAAAACTACTAGTAACATGCTACCAATTTTCACTCTTCTGAAGTGATCTCTATGAGGAGCCAACCTTGTTAAAGGTTACAATGCACATTGTTAAGTGTGACCTTGGTTAAATGATTTAAATCACCCTATTAAAAGTGATCCTTGTTAGAGGACTTAAAAAAATTCCATTAGAATCTCACTTGGTTAAAGGATTTACGCATGATTGTTAAGTCAACCTTAATCCAAAGGATTTATCTAGACTATTACAATTGTTAGAAAGTAACAGTAGGACTTGATTTGATAACAAACAAATAACTTAGAGATTTCAAATCTCTCATTGATCTCTCCATTCTACTTGGCATTCATTCCCCTTTGTCTCTGATTGCTTGTTCGCCCTTCAAGCCTTCACCTCCTTAATCCTTCTTTCTTAGTATGCCGATTGTAGGTTCATTCCTTTGGCCACCATATGAAGCAACACCTCTAGACTCCTTATCTTTCTTACCCACACTTTTATTATAGCCTTGTATCTCCTTAAATAGAGAGTTTTGATATTTTTCCATTTAATCACAATCATCCATCTTAGGGTTATGTTAGATTCATTAAATCCTCCCTTCTTTCCATTATGTTCCCTCTAGAAAACTCTCTTACAATCCTCATCAAATTTATCTTCAAATGATTTATGTTAAATTTTGTGTCACTAGCTCATCAAGCTTATCATCAACATGATTCATATAATTCAATAAATAAACTTATGTTAGCCCAGATTCATCAAATCTTCATTCAAACTCTCTATGTTATCAATTGACGATAACTAACTTTTGATACTCGATCAACACTAGCTTTCTCAAAATAAACTAAATCCTACTTAGTCAATACTATCATTTTTTGATGCTCGACATATACTAAATTTTAATTTTCTCAGTCATAGAAATATTTCTTCTTGGACTAAACTAAATACTCAACTTAAACTATTTGTTCAGTCAAGCTTGGAAAACACATTCTTTTTGTACAGTCACCTTTTTGTCTTTTCTTTAATATTATTTCATTATATCCTTAAGTAGATAAACAATACATTATATCTTTAAAGTCTTACACATTCTTAGTGCTCCTTTGTACACCATATAACTCAACCTTTCTCTAGCTACTCTTGTTATCCTATCTTCTCAAATCCTCTTCATCAATTAATCATATGATAGAATTCTAATCAAAGTTAGGAATTGTCTTACCAATAAGTAGTAGGTTTGACATCAGTGACAAAATTATGATTGTTCCCATGATAGGTTTCTATACTTCAACAATCTTCTTTTTCAACAAAAATTACATCAAATATTATCATAATATTAAAAATACAACTCATCAAGTTTATCCAGTGGGAATCTTTATATGCTGCACACCCATCTAGGTGCTCCAAAGTGAAACATGACATAATAAAATAAAATAAAATAATATAATAGTATTATGCAATGTGTGCAACACCCATTATCTCAAAATAGATAGAGAGTGGGTTAGCACCCACTAACTTCTCCAAGAGCCTCTAAAAAGGCATCTAAATCCCACCTACCTACTAGCAATAAATTCAGATTTGACTCTAAGTCCTTTGGCCATCAACTTGTTCCCTATCATAAATGCAAGATTGGGAAGGAGTGTGAGTTTAGTAAAGGTCAAGAGTTCACTCATTTTTTGCAACATGTGGAAAGTGGATTATTTAGAGGGTCACTAAAGCCACTAAGAGATTCTAGTAGTGTTAAAAAGGTCCCCAACCCATACCCCTAAAACTTAGGCACTTAGATTTCACTAAATTTGTCCCTCTGGGCCACTTTTTGGCCTTTAGAAATGACTAGAAAATTTGAATTCAAATAAACTAATTGGTGAGACTTTATAAGTCATCTCTAATCAAGGGAGATCTAATTAGGCTCCTAATAAGTCAGTTAGGTTAAGGGTTACATTGCCAATGCTAGTAGATGTATCATTTACACATACACATGAAAAGTATCAAGTGACACTATAAAAATTACATTACATAACATCTTCCATGTCATTAATTGCATAATAAAATAAATTAATATATTTATACAAATTATGATAACAAATTATATCACTTGACAATGAGGTTCAAATCTCTTCATTAGATTCAACTTTAGTTTTTTTATGTTGTTTGTACATAGGGTTGGTTATTTATTCTCCAATTAATTCCACAGTAACTTTTCTACACACTCAATTCGAATATCAGTAGTTTAATAAAATCACATAGACACACACAAATAAAATTTAAATGCTGAAATTGACCAAACATTATAAATCCCATTTTAATAAACTTTTCCCATTTCTACACATTGATTAGATATAATTGATTTGCATAATTGAATTAACCATTTATAATCTATAATCTCATTCATATGAACTTATATAATTCAATACCTTGATATAATACATTGATTTCAATATTATACTTTTAAAAAACACAATTCATCAAATCATTCTACATATAATTATGATCAATTTACTATTATCAAAATGAACTATCTATATACTTATAAACATAATCATCAATGTATCATATATAACATCTTAAGGTTAAATACCACATAATGTCAATAGTATAAGTCAAAGTTGAAATAGTCAAATAACGTATCAAATTTTGAATCATAGAATATAAAACATGAATGTATCAAATGATATCAATCTCAATCAAAACACCTAAACTGTAATAATTTCCCATATGGTCACCTTGTCATGCTCATACATCCATTCAATTCTCTTATAAAGGAATTAACATAGAAACTCATATTTAAATAAGTACATACAAGGATGTTTTCTAGAGAGCTTTGGAGAAAATTTAAGGAGAATTTGAAGTGTTCTAAAAGGTGAATTGAAGCAAGACCTAGCTTTACAAAATGAAGGTATTTATCAATCATGCAGATGTAATTTAAGGTTTTAATTTAAAGAAATAGAAAATCCTATCATATGTGATGTGAGTGAGTATCCTAGGTATAATTTTAAGAATCATCCTTATATTTCTTTAGAGGATAATCCCCTAGGAGCATTTTCATAGGTACCACATAATGTATTACATGTTGATGATATTAGGGCATAATTCACTATAATTTTGAAAGCATTGAAGATAGCAACAATCATAGGGATTTAAACCAAGTTTACAATAATGAATTTTTGCTAAAGAAAGGGTTTGTTCACTTAATTGAGTTTAACATTATTAAACATATGTTTTACATTGAGTTTGATAACCATGAATACACCAGAATCATTCTAAGAAAAATTCATGAAGGCATGTTCTAGGTAGAGGGACATCCCTATTATGATTGATAATAATATGATTCACAAACTCACCGATCTCAATAATGAGGGTTGTAATCCTATTAAACAGAATAATGTGAAGAAGTTAGTGGAGACAAACCTAGAATTGAAGTCTGATGGTAGAAACATGAGAATTGACTTAATAGATTAAACAAATATAAGACTTATGAGTAAAATCATTAGGTACAAGACGAACTATAGTTCTAGAGTGAACTTTGTGTCTACTAGATACATCCATGCAACTTACCTTATGAAAACTAAGAAAGAAAAATTTAACATGTGCAAGATTGTGGAACAAGAGTTAATGGATAACATTGAAAGATTGAAAAAAACCAAAAATAGAGTATTCATATTTGAATAATTGTTAGTACATTTATTCTTTCAAGTCATTAAGAAGTTTCCCTAGTATGTCTAACATGGAATGGGATAGTGATAGACACATAATGGGTATGACAATTCAATACTACAAAAATAAATCAAAGGAAGGTATTACTATTGATATAAAAAATATGATGAAGAATTTTGAGCTTGTTATGAAATAAAGATTCAAAATTCAACTTAGTTTAGTTGAGAAATACAAAAATGACATTTGCTTCATGGTAGAAACAAATTTCACCTATATGTATGAAGTGGAGCCTAGAATTAAATTAATTGACCCTATGAGTTATTAAATGACTGAAGAATTGATTGAGGGCTATAAAAGATTATTTTAGAATTAGATAGAGATGAGGAATCTCCTAGATATGCCATCTATTAGGAAAAGGTCAAGGAAGTTAATAGTGAACTTCATAGCAAAGATATCAAGAATAAATTTGACAAGAAAATTGATGCAATGCTAAAGGAGTTAGGAATAACAAGGGAAGAATATAAAGAGGTAGTGGGAATAGTTATGGAAATGAGGGCTAGTGGTTAGACAAAGGTGTTGGTAGCTAAACCCCTAGAAGTTAAAGTTGGGACTTCACAAGGAGTTATATTAGTGGGAAAAGTAGTAAATGCACCATATGTTGTAGTATACCTAGTTCAACCTACAATTGTGTGACTTGTATAGAAGAAAAAGGATGAAGAGGAAAAAAAAAGTTTAGATAGTAACCCCTCCTAGCACTAGAAGATTTAAAAGGTTGACTAAGGTAAATCAAGAACAAGCCATCATCTCTAAAGAAGAGAAAAAAGTAGATGGGTAGTGGACTAGGCAAGAGAAGATAAATGTTGAAGATAATTGAATCATATGAGTCTAATGAAGAGGAATAAAAGGAAAAAATAGTTAAGAAAGGATAAACATAGGTAAGGAAATTTTTTGGTAAGAAATCATGGAAGCCAAAGGTTGAGAATTTGAATGTTCAAATTATCAGCAACAACAACTTTGTATAGTTCCAACATTTTTTTGATGTACATAAGGATGGTGAGTGGGAGAAAATAGGGGAGAGGATGGGGAAGTGTGCCTTTTAAAATTTTAAACCTATCCTGGGTAGGATTCCCCGGGGAGGAGGGAATCAAAAGATTAGAATGCAGGAGGGGTTTGTGGAGTGTTAAGGGATATTAGAAATTGGAGATGTGATAGAGAATGAAGATGGGGACCCACATGACAAGAGCAGAAGTCCAGACAAGCCTTTTTTGCCACCCAAGGTGGATTGATCTAGGCTACTTTTCACAAAATGGTCTTCTCTTTTTGGAGTTAAACCTACTATTAAGTCTTCCTTTCCTCTAGTTAAAACACTTTCTAGCTTGAAAAAGGGTTTTTGTGTGATTTCTATTTTGAATGAGTTAGTAGATCATAGCATTTCTTCTATGGCTTCAGCCTTGGTGGGAAATTTTATTGGGCCAAGGCCAAACATAGATATTATAAGATCTTTCAATTAGGAGAAATGGAACCTTAAAGGATAGATTAATGTAATGCTGATGGAGAAAGGCTTCCTATCTTCTGATTTCTCTTGCATTGAGGACTTGTTAAACATCCTATGTGAAGGGCCTTAGAGCATAGGTTACTAAACTTTGGTGCTCCAGAAGTGGTCTTTGAAGCTAGCTTTGAATGACTCATTTTTTGTGCAAGAACCTATTTGGGTAAGACTTCAAAAGTTGCCTCTAGAGTTTTTGAATGAGGATGTCTTTGTGGGGGTGGAAAATTCCTTTGGTGAGCTTTTTTCTATAGACTCGATAATGACTTCTAGAAGGAGACTAACATATGCTAGGATCTATACTGGAGTAAGGGAAGGGGTTGATATGCTAGAAATTGTGTACTTTCACTTAAAACTTGGAACACATATTTAGATATTGGATTATGAAAGTGTTCCTTTTGCTTTTTTTCACTACCTAAAATCTAGGCATAAGGTGAAACAATGTACTAAGACTAAAGCTAAAAAGAAAAAGATTTCAATTTCTAAACCTAGAAAAGGGAAAAAGATCTGGAAAAGAAAGGATATTAAGGAAAGCCAGAAAACCTAGGAGATTTTAGAGCAGGTCCCAGTGGCTCTTATCATAGAAGAGAACAATCTAGTCTAGAATGAACCAAAGGTAGAAAAGATAGTGGAGAAGGTCTTGTTTGGACCAAATATTATTATGGTGGAAGACCCAGTCAAAATGGTGGAAGACCCTATAATAGGAGTAGATAAGATACATGATAAGGTTGTGTCTAGATCTAAGTTAAGTGAGGTGGAAGATCTAGTCAAGAACCCTGGCTTCTCTAAAGTTAGGGAGGTGGATTCCATAGCTAAGGTGGCTATATTGGCTTCATCTTAACTGGAGATAAAGGAGAATAGGATAGAGAATGATAGTCTATTGAAGAGAAAGGGGGAGAAAGTGTTGAGCAATGAAGGGGAATTAGAGAGGGAAAATCAAGAGGAAGCATTGGGAGTTCCTTTTTCTTCTAGGAAGGACAATTTTGTTTCATGTAATTTGGAGGAGAGATTGGAGAAGGACAATTCCTTATCTCTAGTTAATATGGGAAGGGTTGATTACAGTTTAAAGGAAAATAAATGAAAGCATAAAAAGAAAAATAGTCAAAAGCCCTCCCTGGCTTCTCTAGCCTAGACTAGGAGTCATGGAGACCAGATGTGGGAGGGAGGTCAAGGTAAGTAGGAAGGAGGCCTATTAGTCAAGTCATTAAAGGTGAGGCCAAAAGGAGTTTGGTAGATGGGAGCCAAAGAACTATTTTGGAATGTAATTCTAAATTGAAATGTAGATAATTTCTTGGAATATAAGGGGCCTTAATGGGGTCCATAAGCAAGAGATTCTTAGGAATATGATTAGAGATCAAAGATTAATATTTTAATGATTCAAGAGATAGAAGTGAAGAAAGATATTCTAGGTAAGATGTCCTTTAACAATAATATGGTTGGTGAGGTAGTAGACTTTGAAGGTGCTTTGGGAGGTTTGCTTACTCCTTTCAATAATAAATAGTTTAGATTTACTTTATTGTATAATGATGGTAATATTCTCTTTTGTAAAGTGTTTCATTTGCATTCCAATGATTATTGGTTCCTTTTGAATGTCTATGCTCCTAATTCTAAAAGGGAAAGGAAGAATCATTGGACTAAGATTTGTGATATGATTTAGACTAGTAATTTTAATAGAGGTATTATTATGGGGGACTTCAATACTCCTCTAATGGATGAGGAGAAATTGGGAGGTTTGGCCTCATATTGGGAAAGAAAGATGGATCTCTCCAAATTTATTAATAGTTTGGCTTTGTTGGATGTGGATCTTTTGAGTGGAACTTACACTTGGTCCAACAAAAGAATTGGAAGTGATTGTATTTAGGTACAGTTGGATAGAGATCTTATTTCTTTGGATTGGCTGAATTCTTTCTCTTGTAAGTTTTCCCTACTCCAAAGAGTCGGTTCAAATCACTCCCCTATATCCCTCTTGGTTGTCTCTCTTGAACCTAGGAGGAACTTCCATTTTTGGTTTGAAAAGATGTGGACTTCCCATCCTGATTTATTGAATAAGATATGCTATTGGTGGGGTATGTAAGTGGGAGGTACAATTATGTTTAGAGTTTCTAGGAAGTTGAGTAATGTGAAATAGATGGTTAAAGTTTGGAATAAGACTGATTTTGGCCATAATTTTTAGGACAAAGAGGATTTTTCTATCAAGCTCACTTCTATTTAGGACACTATTCAATAAGATAAGTATAATGATTTGAATAGGAACATTGAGATGTCCATTTTGACTGACTTTCACAATATTATAAGCCAAGAAGAGAAGTTCTGGAAGTAAAGATCAAGAATCAATTGGCTTAAAGAGGGTGATCAAAACACTAGGTTTTTTCATATTTCTACTCTTAAGCATAGAGAAAATAACAAAATATCAAGTTTAAAAAAGGGGCAGGATCTTTTGACAAGAGAGAATGAAATTTTTGTTGAGGCTATTTCTTATTTCTCTTCTCTTCTGTCTTAGGATCCCTTGTTATCAAAGGTGGACTAGAATGAAATTATCTCTTATCTCCCATAGATTATTCAACCCAATCATAACAAAATGTTGAGTGTGATCCCAAAAGAACAAGAAGTTAAATAAGCTTTGTTTTCTTTACCTGCTAACAAATACCCTAGACTAGATTGTTTTCCAACTTTTCTTTTCCAAACTTATTGGGAGGTGGTTATGGAAAATTTGGTGAAGATTGTTCAGGAATTTTTTGGAGCAAGAAGCATTCTAAAGGAGATCAATTCTACTTTCTTGATTCTCATTCCTAATGTCCTTGGGGCTGATTCTTTGGATAAATTTAGATCTATTAGTCTTTGTAACTCTTTCTACAAGATTATCTTAAAGGTGTTAACTTCTAGAATTCTTAAAATTCTCCCTTTGATTATATCACAGCAACAAATAGGTTTTCTTCCTAGAAGACAGATATTGGATTCCATCATGATGGTTCATGAAGTGATTCATTCCATGGAAGTAGGAAAAAGAGAAGATATGCTTCTTAAGCTAGATCTTTTTAAAGCCTATGATCAGGTGGACTGGACTTTCTTTGGTTTGGTGGTTCAGGCTTTTGGCTTTGATTAGAAAGTTTGCAAGCTTATATCTTAGCTTACTTCTACTTCTTCTCTTGTAATCTTGGTAAATGGGACTCCCTTAGATATTTTTCAAACCTTCGAGAGGGTTAAGACAAGGGGATCTTATCTGTCCTATTTTGTTCATTATCATGGCCTAATGTATTGGAAGGTTGATTGAGAGGAATAAACAAGAAGAGAGACTTAAAGGGATCAAACTATCTTCAAGGAGTGCTTCCTTTCCTCATTAGTAGTTTGTGAATGATACTATTATGGGAGGCAAGGCATCAGTTAACAAGGAAAAAGTGATGAAGGATATTTCTAGATATGTATATCAGAGGATTAGGATAGCTTATTAGCTAGGAGAAAAGCTATGTCTTCTTCATTAATACCAAAAAGGACAAACAAAGGAAAATAGTCAGGATTCTTGGGTGTGGAGTGGGAAAGCTCCCTTCCAGTTATCTTGGTCTCCCTATTTGTAATAAGCCTCCTAATTATTTCTAGAATGGGATTCTTGATAGGTTCAACAAGAAGTTGGTGAGGTGGAAAGGGGCTTCTCTTAGTCAAGAAGAAAAATGTCTTTTGGTTAAATCCACTCTTCAAAATCTCTCTATGTATGCCCTAATTCTATTCGGGATACAAGTCAAGTTTGTTGACAAAATGGAAAAGATCTAGAGAGATTTTCTTTGGTCTAGCCTTGAGGGTTAGAAGAGATATCCCCTTGTGGCTTGGGATAATGTTTGTCTTCTAAAGTGGTATGGGGGCCTAGGAATTAGGAAATTAAAGCATCTTAATAAGGCTCTTCTAGCTAAATAGATTTGGTGCATTTTAAATAGTATAGGGGAATGTAGAGATATCTTTGTAAATAAGTATATCAGAAGACCTACTATTTAGTTCTTGCTATTTAATGAATACATCTTGAATGGTTTTGTCATTTGGAATGTAATCCTTAAGTTAAGGGACTTGGCCAAAGCTAAGATTAAGCAGAAAGTGGGTAATGGTGAGGATATTCTATTTTGGCATGATAATTGGTTGATTCAAGGCCCCCTAATAAATAATCCTATCTTTGAAAACTAGTCAAATATTTGTATGAGGCAATTTGGTTTGAAAGTTAGTGATTATAGAATTGACTAGGGTTGGAGAGACCTATTTGTCATTTCAGATGACCTCAAGCTAGTTATGATAATGCTGAATTCTATGATTCTTAATAACAAGAGCGATGAGTTAATATGGGAAGACAACCCAAATTCTTTTTACTTGGTTGCATTGGGGTATAACTCTCTTTGGAGCTTGAATAAGAAGCCTTATTGGGCTAAAGCTTGGGTACCTGGTCTAACCCCAAAGATTAATATTTTTTTTGGCTAGCCCTACAAGACAAAATTCTTACCCAGGATAATTTAATCAGAAGAGGACATTATATGCCTAACAGATGTATACTATGTAAAAATCAAATGGAATCAGCTAATCATATGTTTATCCATTGTCTTTATTCAAGGGAGCTTTGGGATAGCTTAAACAAGAATCTTGGGGTAAGTTGGTGCTAGCCAAGTAATGTACTAGATTTCTTTTGTCAATGGAATAGTATGTTTAATGGTATAGATTTTTAGGATTTAAGTACCTAATCTTTGCCTCATTTCTATTGGGGAGTCTAAAGGAAAGAAACAATAGAATCTTTAGAGATAGAGAGGAACCTACTTTTGTTTTGGTGGATAAGATACATAGAAGCATGAAGGAAAATTACCAAGTTAGAAAGGGGAGAAGTATTGAAAATGATGGTGATAAGAAGGAGAAAGATAAGGATAGGAGGACTAAAAGACAATAGGTGAAATGGCTGCTCCCTCTTGAGGGATGACACAAAGAAAATTTTGATGGTGTAGTTACAAGAAACCTTGGACCTTTGGGTTGTGGATTTATCATTAGAAATAGCTATGGTGGAGGGGTGGTGGGTTTTTCCCATCCTTTGGGTTATCAAAAAAACCATTATGCAGAAGCTAGTGCTACATGCCACATGGTGAAATTAGCTTTGGACATGGGAGTTTAAAAATTATGGTTGGAGGGGGATTCAAATAACATCATAAGGTGTATTAAAGGGGTCACCCAACCATCATGGTCCATAGCTAATATTATGGAAGAGACCTGATCTTTTCTTGGAAATTTTGAAAGTGTCCACATCACCCATGAATATAGGGAGGCAAATTCTATGGCAAACTAGTTTTCCAACAAAGTAGTTAGGCAAGAAAAGGGGATGATTTGGAATTCTGGTGGAAATATCCCAAAAGAAGTGAAAAACTTAATTGAGCTTGACAAAATCTAGGGAGGTATGGTGGATAGCTAATTGTTATAATGGTATTTAATGAGAGTTTTGGTTTGAGTATTTATAATTATGGAATTTATAGAAAACCCAGTCAGATGAGGTTATCAATGTCAAATCAACACATTTTTTGGGTCAATTTTTTCTCTTTCTTTACCATTTTTGGGGAAAAGAAAGACATATCAATGATTATCAGAGAGACAACCATCAGGTTTTCAAAGGTTGGAGAAGGGATATCAAAGGCTTTAGTTTATGAGAATAGTTAGCATTAAAAATTCAGAAATGGTGGGGAAAGAAGTAGGAAGGAACCTATTGGTGAAACAAAAAAATGGAAGCAAAGGACTAAAGTCTGGGATAAGCTAGAGAAGGGTGATATAGCCAACTATATTACTAAACTATATGGCTTCGACCCTATGATCACTAATATTATTCTTGATTCATGGAAGGATGGGAGGGTTAAAGTGGATGGCATTTTTTTTAGGCCATTGAGGAAGTCATTTCTCTTGTAATTGAAATTTTGGCAAAGGGGCTAAAGTTTTACAAAAATAAGATGTCAGCGAATGCTATGAAGGAATTTGCAAAGAATATAGAGGAGAGAAATGAATTGGTAAAGTGTGAAACTTAGTACGAAATGGACTCTATCAAGAAGTTATGGAGGTATGTTTTGTGGGCCATAATAGAGTATATTTCTTTGGACACTAGATTTGATAGAGTAAGAAAACACCATTTTGTTTTAGTCAATCACTTTCACTGTGGCATCAAGATCTCATTCCCTTTTTATTTATATACTTCTATTTGTAAGAGTATTTTTGGGCATAAGAAGAAATCCTTTGCAAATCTAGCCATACACAAGGGGTTACTGCTTCTAATTTATGATCATTTCAAGGCTTAGACCATAAGAAAAAACCCTTGTAGGGTGCAGATGCTTCTATCGATACAAGAAGCTCTAGCTTCTTGTCCAATAAGGAGGATGCCCAAAGTATTAGTTTGGAGGGTGAAGACAACATTATGCCTAGAAAGAAGGCCAAGTATTTAGACAAGAAATCACCCTCATCAATCAAAACCTTGAGTAGGAATAGTCTTAGAAGACATGAGTCTAAATCTTTAGACCAGCGAGATGAAGAGTACAATGATGAAGGGGATGGTATGAAAACTAATGAAGAGGTTGAAGAGGAGGCAAAAACTAAGATATTAAAGTTGGTGGCTAAAAAACAAAGGAGGTCTAAAGAGAAGGATGCAGAGGGGATTTTGGATTTTTTGCTAGAGCTCTTTGCCATTCCACTTTCCCCTATTCATCCTCAGGAATAGGACAAGGAGAAAAAATATGGTGAGGGAGGAGAAGTGGTAATTAAGGATAGGTGCATGGCCTAGAGAAAATTTAATGTTAGAATTTTCAAAATGGGTATAGTAAGAGAGGCTATGAAACCACAAATTTTAGAAGAAAAACAGGGTCAACTCTAGTTGGAGGATCTAATTGATCTAGCAATGGTGGCCATAATGGATAATGCAAGGGAGATTGGCATGGATTTTATTAATAATGCTAGAAATAGTATGATTGACAATTTTAGGTCAATCAAATGGCTTTACCATGAGTTGGAGAAGTTTAGAGAAAAAATAGGCTAGTTGGAAAACAAAAGGAAGATGCCAAATTGTGATAATTTGAATGAATAGGGGATCAACTTAGTTTGGCTAAGAAGAGAATCTAGAATTTGGAAACTACAATCATAATTTTCCAAATTAGATGATATACATTCTGACTTCTATTAATGATAATATCTTGTCCCTTATTGGAATGCTGAAAGCCATAGGTCTTTTGGATGAAACTTAGGAAAATGACATAGAAAGAGCCATAATGGAAGAGGATGTGATGACTGACATTACCTTGAGTAGCATGGAGTAGTTTGGTTAGAAGAAGTAGGAATAGATGACTTAGGAGATTAACAAAGCCTATGAAGTAGCAGAAATGATGTAGGAGCTTGAGAGAAAGATAGAGGATTAACTATGGTTTTTCTTTTCTTGTCTTTTGGACTATTAGATTGCTATAGTTTTTTGGCTAGTTGGTTTGTCAATCTATTGTATTAACCTTTTAGTTGGCCTTCATTTTATATCTAGGGTTTAACTACTTATTATTATCCTTTGGCTTTTTGTCTATCTATTGAACTGGTCCTTTGGTTGGCCTTCTTTTTTTGGCTAGGCTTTAACCGCTTATTATTAGCCTTATGATATGTTTTAACTCCTAGGTTTCAAGATCTCTGTAAAACCTATTTTTCTTATCAAAAACAACAACTATGCATAGTTAAATAGGTTCTATTATTTATATAATAATATGGATAGATTGTAGTTGGAGAATGTTGTACTTAGGCATATGATACTAACACAAGAAATTTGAAGATGTTCAGAAGGATATACCAAAAGATTTGTACAATAGATTGATTAATAGGAGAAGAGGAGTTATTAATGAAGATAGAAGAATCAAAGAAAACCTAATAAGAAAACTTCATGATATAAACAATAATGAAGAATGGAGTGGATAATGAAGCGTATTGAGCCCTTTCTAAGGAATAAGAAAAGAAAAATTCTTTTGATGGTTGGCAATAATGAAGAAGTGAATAAGGAGACAAAAAAAGTAATTGTTACATTTTGTTGACATCAAGGTCAATTTATCTAGTAATGAATCACACTTAATTAGTATATAGTTACTACCAAGTTTCTTAGTTGTTAATGAGCTTTAGAACCTATGTATAGTTCATCCAAGTGTAGCAGTGTCTACCAAGTTGTTCAGTGCAAGCGATGGAAATTCTAGTGTTAACTAAGCTACACAGTGTCAACTAATACCAAGTTGTTCAGTGCAAGTGATGGAAATTCTAGTGTTAACTAAGCTACACAGTGTCAAGTTACATAGTGCTAACCATGTTCTCCATTGTCTACCAAGATTGCAGTCATGGAGTTTTAATTGAGTGATTTAGTATATTTTGAGTTTTATAGTATTCATCGAGTCACATAGTGCTGACTGAGTTCAAGCTACTTAGAAGTGATCAGTATGAATCCAGTCTCTTCATCAACTAAGTAAAAAATGATGCCAAGTGTTGATAGTGGTTGTTGAGTATCAAAACATCATCAAGTTTTTCTTTAGAACCTTAGTTATAACAATTGAGCTAAATTTGTAGATTTTGGTGAAACTTGTATTGTAGCCAACTTGAGTAAGTTATGATTTTGATTGGTATATATGTAATGTATTGAATCATATTCAAATATGTATGTGAAGAGTATATGATGAGAAAAAGTTTGAATTAATAAGGACACAAGAAATATAAGGGACAAAAAATATTTATCCATCACAAAAAGGTGATAATTACAATTCAAGAAATCTTAACCAAAAAATTAGTGTTGCAAATCAGAGATCAACCACTAGTTCATCCTAATAGGTGCATTAGTCAAATACTTTAATAGGGTAGACTTATCAGTCTTTGATAAATCTCATAATAGAGTGCATAATTCATTGTATGTTTTACAGATCCTTTCACAAGGTGGACTTCATAGTCCTTATTGTTCCTAACATGGTAGATCATCAAAAGTGATCAATTGTAAGCTTTAATAGGCCAAATTTATATTGTAGTACTAAATCTTGTGGGTATCATTGCACCCAGTTTTACTTTCTATGTGGGAGGTTTTTGGGTCACCATATCTTGTGTCAAATTTATATGAATGTTTATTTTCTTTCATTCTTTCATGCATTCAATTAGATTAGAATATTAAATGATGAATTAATTGGTGAAATAAGATTAAGTTTGATTGGTTCCTAACTTGCCCCTCCCCTCTCAGTAACCTTGCCTACCTAATATTTCCAATAATTGGTATTAGAGCATTTGTGGTTCTCATAGAAGAAGTTTAACAACTTTAGAAAAGATTAGAGATAATCGAGGTATACATGCTAGATAAATCTATTGATAATAAAAAGTTGGATCTTGAATTGGCCATTGGGAAACTAAAGAAAGAAAAGGAGCAACACTCTTAATCGTTGAAAAGAAGGAAAGATCTTGTAGTAGAAATGAATGATAATCTATACATTGAAGAAAGAATTGAAGATATTTGTCCTAAAAGAAATTCAAATGAAGCTAATGAAGCAATCAAAGGTCTATTAAAAAAGAATTCCAATCTTCAAGAAAAAGTTAGAAAGCTAAAAACAAAACAAGAAATCCAATTAGTGAGATTATGTGAAGTCATGGAAGAAAAATCCAAAGCCAAAGAAGAGATAGAAGAAAAGAACAATGAAATTCAATATCTATCCATTCAACAAGAAAAATTCATTGATTAGATCACTAGTGAAAATGAAGAACTTATGAATCTAAGGTCAAAAAATGAAAGTCTATAAAATGATCTAAATACTAGAAAGAAAATCAATGAAAGGATGATGAAATCTCAAGAAAGAATGAATCAATTGAATGAAAAATGCCAGTATAGATACAAGGGAAAAGCTAGAATAAGATACACAGAAGAAGGTGAATCTTCCAAGAAAGGAGCTCAAAATAATCAAAGGCCTACTTGCAATCATTTTGGTAAGATAGGTCATACATAAAAAAAATACTAGAGTAATGGTGAAGAAAAATTCAATGGAAAAAGATACAACTACAATAAGCATGGACATAGAGAAAGTGAATGTGAGAAATCTAGGTTTGAAGGAAAATGCTATAGTTGCAATAAACAAGGACACAAATCTTCTGAATGAAAAACCAAGCAATTGAGTCCAACAGAACGTATTGTGAAATCAATATTTGGATGCGACTAGAACACATGGTGTAGATGCCACTAATGTGGTGAATTTGGGCACATTGGAGAAAATTGTGTGAAACATCACATGAGTAAAAGAGATACCAATAACAGATGTTTTCTTTGTACAAAATTTTGACATCTTTCCAAGAACTGTATGGACACAAGAAGAATTGAAGATGAAAAAAAAGCCAAGGTTGATAATATCAAAAAGCTAATGAAGCAGCAATGGATATCAAAATCTTGTAAGAATGCAAGCCCAATTCATGAAGTAGATGTCACTCAAGAGTTGGGTGACTCAAGCATTTCAACTCAAATCCCTATGGGAGTAACTAGAATTGAGATTCTAAAGCAAACATCCCATATTAGTTCTAGCTAGGAAGAAGAAGAGATCCATATCATCATTCAAGATGCATAAGAATCACTGAGTGGTTGTAAAAATTCAAGTTCTGACTGAGCTAGGTCAGGTTGCAAGACCATCTTGAGCTAGGTCAAGTTGCAAGACCCTACTGAGCAAGGTTAGGATAAACTAAAGTATTCCATGTGGACACCAAGTTGTTGAAGACTTTACCGAGTGATAATGATTCTACTAAGCTATGAATATTTACCAATCATTAAAGGCTAAACCACATGGAAGATAGCCTATCACTGAGTGAGTAAAATCTACCAAACATTAATGTGATTGTAAAGAAGAAAATTGTTAAAAAGGAAGAAATTGAGTGCATTTTTTAACCACAAATTTAAGAGATATTGTGTGAAGAATGATTTTAGAACTTAAAGGATGAATTCTAGTGTTTGTTATTGAAGAAATTTTAAGCTTTCAAAAACCCTACTAAGCATGGTGTCTTCTAGTAGCTAAAGCAAGAAAAGGTCTAAAATTTTGGTTTGAGGAGTTGACTATAAGGTACCAAACTTTAAGTTGAGCCTATTGATTACCAAAGTGCTTGACCCAACTGGTGCACAATTGCAAATTTTGCCCAAGTTATTGCTCCTACATGATATCCATTCATATTGTTGTTAGGAATAAGGTGTCTCAAGCTTGGATAATTCCTATTCTTATTATTTTTTTTGTAAATGTATTTTTTTAAATAGTGTAATTAAGTGTGAGTGTACATGTCTAGTTGGCATGTTGATGTGTCACTCCACTTGTATGTGTCAATATCTTGAATTGTGTGTAAGAATATCATGGCTGAAATAATTATGGTGGATTCATGTAGATGACACATAAGAGCTATCTTTGGAAGATATGATAATGGGTCAAGATGTGAAGACATGTGACAATTGATCATTGAGTACTATACACTTGAGTCACCATCTAGCATGCAGGGTTTAGGGCATGACCTAATTTTTTTTTGGGTTCCTACTTTTTTAGAGAATGGTAAATCCCTAATAAAAATTGTTCTTTGGAAGTTACCCTAAAATGGAAAGTGCATGATATAAGCATTTTTAGGGTTGTAGATAGGAGATAGCAAAAGTGTATTGTTGGTATAATATGTTGCTACTAGATTTGTCTTCTATATCTTGAAAGAACTTGCATTGCAAGTGTGTTGTAACCTTTGTGTTGAAGATAATACATTATGCAGGTTTTGAAGTGGTGGGATTGTTTTACCAAAAGGTTTTCCCCACCAACGTATCTTTGTATTTATGTATTTTCTTTCTCTATTTTTTTTCTATATTCATGGTTGACTACAATATTATTGTTTACATAATATTAAATCTAAAATTGTAAGGATTTAATAGGAATTTGTAGAAATATTTCCTTAAAGGATTAGTGTAGGAAGTTTTTTTTGTACTTGATTTTCCTTACAATTATCATTTCTATATTCAAGAGATAGGCACTCATGAGATGAACAACGCATTGAAAAAGTTGTGTGTGAATGGAATTCTAAAACTTAAGCATCAACATTTGTAAGCCAAAGAATTGACTCACATATCACATATGCCATGAGACTTCGAGGTTAAATGCATAAGAAGCATTTTGAGTTGTGTGCATAATGGAAAGTTATTGCCCAAGAAACCTATACATATATCAAAGAAGGTGATTCATAGAATCACTAGTCTTCCAATGTTGAAGAAAGCTAAAACAACAAAAACCCTAGGCTAGGTTGAATTGGTGAACTGAACTCTTACCAAGTTGGATGGTAGAGGAATAAAGATAAGTAGAATTATAGACATGTAATAAAGTTTGGAATTCATGTGATCACTCATAAGATCTATAGTTCTAGTCATCTTAACAGTGTGTCATGTGAGGTAGTTGATCTAGCTTTCAAAGTAGTAAAGAATAACATGGTATTCAACCTTGTTGAGTTGTTATTCAATTAGTTTAATAAGAACATGGAAAACATTAGAGGTTCAAAGAACAACTCATGTAAGTTTGGCTCACTCTTGACTTGTTTATTCTTCTTTATGCCAAAATTCTTCCCTTCTAAAGGTACAATAGTTTGGAGAAAATATATCCCTATTTTATATGAAATAAATGAGTATATAGCAAAAATGGGTGAAAATTTTGATAGCATCATCGATAACTACTTTAAATAATTCAAAGAGAAGATACAAAATAGATATAGGATACCTGAGAAGCTTGTATAATACTAAAATGATGATATCTATTTCATGGTAGACTATGACAAAGTGTATATTTAGGCAGTCAGACCAAGAGTGACATGGGTTAAACCTCTGGATTATGAGGTTAACATTGATGACACCAATATGAAGAAGCCAGTGTAAAAATAGAACTTGAAATTAAACTTTTTCAAGTAGTTGACAAAGGAAGATAGAGGATAGGAAAACAAAGACAAGAAACTTCTACTCTCTCATTGATAGAATGAAAAAGTGATAATGCTGAAGAAGATAATGTAGAGGATGAAGATGAGGATACCAAATTTGAGGAAGATGATCCTTTAAGGAAGAAAGGTAAGGTTATCATAACCAGACAAAGGAAGATAGAGGATAGGAAAATAAAGACAAGAAACTTCTACTCTCTCATTGATAGAAGGAAAAGGTGATAATGTTGAAGAAGATAATGTAGAGGATGAAGATGAGGATACCAAATCTGAGGAAGAAAGGTAAGGTTTTCATAACTAGGTCATCTAGTACTATATTCACAAGAAGGGCACTGAATTCTAGGAAAAAATTGAAGTTAGGTAAAGAGGATGCTAAGAATATTTTCTTCAAAAAACCTATACCTACACTTTAAGAAAAGTTAAAGAAATTGGAAGAAGGAGTTTGCATGGCATGTTTGAAATTACTCAAATATGAATCAAGGAAATGTATATGAGAAAAGATAGATTGAAGATGCTATTATGACCAAGCTAGGAAAATGGAAGTATTCTCTTGATGAGTTTACTTAGAAAATTTGTAATGAGCTTATGCAAGAAATTAAGCCTAGATGGGAGCATGCAAAGAAGACTACAAAATAACTCCTTGAATAGACTCTAAGGAAACTCATGCTAAGTCTTAGTGAAAAAGAGGTGAAAGAATCTTTGAAGGATAATGAATAGAAGTTCACTCTCAAGATAAACACTTGCATGATATTGATAAAAGACATTGAATATGTCATGATGGTAGTTACAAACACATGGAAGAACATCTACAAACTACATCAAACTAATGATTTTTTTTGTTCATGTTAATGAAAAATATGGTGATGAAGATGAGGAAGAGAATATAGAAATAAAAGAAGATGATATTGATGATGTAAATCTAAATGATGAGGAGGAAGAATAGAAAGCTACTAGAGGAAGTCTTCCAAAGATTCAAAGCATTAAGGAGGTTATGTAAAGAAGATTGCAACAATAGTAATTGCCTCATTTCATCATTCTCTAAGAAATTCCTTAGTGCAATCTAGCTCAAAGAAAGCTTCTACCAAGTTGGTTGTGGGTACCACTACAACACCAAGCACCTAAGCAAGCTCAGGACCTATTCAACCAAGTATTCCATTGACTGAAGTTACCAACACTTCATCTAATGAGTAGAAAGTGCCTCCATCATCAATTTTATTCATGAAACAACAAGGTATTTCTACTATTAGTTCCATATCTACATTTTTTTCTAGCTCCTTGGTTTCTACTATTTTTTATATTCTGCATGTGTCCATAGCTAGTACAATGATAGTAGAGAATAAGTCTCAACCAAGTACTAAAGTTTTAGTAAAGGGTAAGGCTAAAGAAGAAACTATTAATCTCAATGAGGATATAATTATTCAAAATTGGGATATCTCTAATTTTACTCCTGATCAAATGAACACCATGAGTGAATTATTGCAAAAGAGGGCTAAATAACATAAGCTTAGAGAAGAGATGAGAAAGAAAACTCAAGTGCTTGAAGATATAAAGGATATATTTTAAATGCACTAAGCATTGAGGTTGATAGTAATCAACCTATTTTGGACCACTTAGCATAAGCTATATATAAATTCAATGAAGACTTGAATTGATAGGATAAGCTACTACAAAGAGTAGAAAGAAAGTTTGAGAACAAGGTATTGGAATAAGTGGCATAGAAAATTGTAATAAACCAAGTAGAATTGTCTACTATTCTTGTTTCATTGGAGACATTTGTTAATAATATCACTTTATTATTTTTTAAGTTGTGTGATAAATCTACCTTCACACAAGGAAATAAAGATAAACTATCAAAGATAGATGAAGACATAAAGGCAAGTACACACCAGTTGTTAGTTGACCCAAGCTACAACTCTACTCATTATTCAAAGATCAGATTTCTAAAAAAATTGCAAGCAGAATTGTTAGAGGAAGAAGCTAGGATCAAGGAAAAATTTGCAAAAATCCAAGGCATGATTCTTCCAAACATGGATACTTTTAGATACACATTGCACATGCTAAGACACTCATCGATGACAATAAATTCTCCATAGCTGATAACATGATGGAGTTATCAGAAAAAGTTCAAATTACATTGCATGCAAATAAGGTGCTATTGGAAAATTTGGACAAGACAATGACATTAATCATGAAGGTACACTTTAAATTCTTGTCATATTTTGGTATTAACATATAGTACACACCTTTGACATTTATGTCAAAAAGAAGGAGAAGTATAGATGAATGTTTATATGTATAAAGAGGGAAAAGTATATGTAAAGACATGTAAAGAATATATGTATGGGGGAGTAGCACTCTAGATATATAAGGTTTATATAGAAGGGAGCAATATGGTAATAGATGGATACATGAATAGATAAACTGAAAACATCTTTTACAAAAGAAATTTTGAAAAATAAAAAAAATAGAGTATGTTACTGAGTTGTGGACATAGAATGGTGATAAAAGAATTTTTTGACTTGTAATTTTGAGTATTTAATTTTTGGGATGATAAATGTTTTTGTCACTAATGCAAAAGGGGGAGATTTTTTACATTAAGGTCAATTTGTCTATTAGTGAGTCACACTTACTCAATATATAGTTTCTACTAAGTTTCTCAATTGCTATTGAGCTTCAGAACCTATGTACAATTCATGCCACATGTAGCAATGTCTACCAAGTTGTTCATTACAAGTGATGGAAACTCTAGTGTTAACTAACCTATATAGTTTCAACTAAGTTACATAGTGTTAACCATGTTCTCTAGTGTCTAGCAAGCTTGCACTATTAGTGATGTGAATCTAGTGTTGATCAAGCCATAAAGTGTCAATTGAGCAATTTAGTATATGCCAATTTTTGTAGTGTTCACTGAGTCACACAGTGTTGACCAAGTTCAAGCTACTTGTAAGTGATCATTATGAACCAAGCCTCTTCATCAATTGAGTTCTAGATGATGCCAAGTGTTGAGAATGGTTGCTAAGTATTAGAACATCATTGAGTTTGTCTTTAGAACTTGAGTTACAATAGTTGGGATGACTTTGTGAATTTTGGTGAAACTTGTATTGTAGCCAACTTCAATAAGTTATGATTTAGATTGGTATATATTTGTAATATCCAAATGTGTATGTGAAGAGTATATGATGAGAAAAAGAGTGAATTAAGAAGGATACAAGCAGTATAAGGGATAACAAAGATTTATCTATCATAACAACATGATCATTATAATTCAAGAAATCTCAACTAGCAAATTAGAGTTGTAGATCAGAGATCAGCCACTGGTTCATCCTAACAGGTGCATTAGTCAAATCCTTTAATAAAATAGACTTAATAGTCTTTAATAAATACCCTAATAGAGTGCATACTTCATTGTATGTTTTATAAATCCTTTCACAAGGTCACAAAATCCTTATTGCTCCTAATAGGGTAGATCATAAAAAATGATCAATTGTAAGTCTTAATAGGCCAACTTTATACTATAGTGCTAAAGCTTGTGGGTATAATCTCCACCCCAATTTTACTTTCTATTTGGAAGGTTTTTGGGTCACCATATCTTGTATCAAATTGCTATGAATGTTTTTTTGCTTTCATTATTTTATGCACGCAATTAGATTAGAATATTATATGAAGGATTAATTGGTGAAATAAGATTAAGTTTAAGTGGTTTCGGATTCATCCCTCTCCTCTTAGTTGACACAGGAAAAGGGTTAATAACTAGGGACAAAGGCTCACTTAGCTATCAAAACCACCTTGCAAAAGTTAACACAATAGAATAAAAGACAAAGAACAACAACCAAAGGAGGAAAACTCAGGAGGAATCAATCACTCAACTGAGTTGCTTCAAGGGGCATCTACAACCTCTAGGATCACACACTAAAATCAGATTCAAAACAAAACTTTGAAAATAAAATCCTCCAAAATATCTTCTTGCTGCCTTCGGATAGACCTGCACTCAGACATGAATAACTTTTGAACCGGAAAAGATTTACTCAATCCAACCATTGAGATTTGGCGTAACTAAGTTTCAAACAACATATAATTTTTTTAGAGAAATCCAACAGTTCAAACTTGAGATATTGACCATGCATCAGAGTACATTTTTTTGCAAAACATTACTTCTTGCTGTCTCTAGATAGGCCTGCACTCAAACATGAATAACTCTTGAACCAGATCAAAACTCTTCAATCGCTCTAGTGAAGATGGGCGTAATTAGGCCTATAATAACATATCCAAAGCTCATGAAAATCCAATGGTGCATTTGGAAGATATTACCCATGCACTGAGACTTATTTTCTGCAAACATACCGAATTCGACCCAAAACTAAATTTTTTTTAATCTTCTGCAAACTATCAACTTGTTTCTAGTGAGAAGATAAGAAAAATTTGTTCAAAACTCAGACCATCGAAAACTTGCACAAAGACAAAATGAAAAAAAAATATTCCATATCTCTCCAAATTCGATTCCTCTGCTACATAGCCAACTGGCTCTCCCTTAAAACTTTCTTTTTCCTATTAAAGGATGTGAAATGTTTTCTTCTTATTTTAGAAAAGAAGAACGTCTTCTATCCAAAAAAGGAATAAGAATTTGAAACGTTTATTTCTACCAATATTAGACAGTCATTTTCTAAGTCAGGAATATTCCAAAAACTGCCTACTACCTATTACTGGATTCTAAAAATCATTAAACACTCCACCTATGAACTAAAAAAAAAAACTATTCTAATTTAAGATCCACACACCTGGTCCTAGGTGGCTATATCTGGAGAGCTTATCGAACTGCTACTCTAGGTATGCCACCACATGTAGGACATTATTACAAACTTCAAAAACTAAAAGCATTTAAAACATAACATTAAATTCCCTATGACATTTTCAACAATGTTGCCTCCTATAGCGTTTCTCTTCTCTGCCACTGTAGCAATTTATACTATAGTGCTAAAGCTTGTGGGTATAATCTCCACCCCAATTTTACTTTCTATTTGGAAGATTTTTGGGTCACCATATCTTGTATCAAATTGCTATGAATGGTTTTTTGCTTTCATTATTTTATGGATGCAATTAGATTAGAATATTATATGAAGGATTAATTGGTGAAATAAGATTAAGTTTAAGTGGTTTCGGATTCATCCCTCTCCTCTTAGTTGACACAGGAAAAGGGTTAATAACTAGGGACAAAGGCTCACTTAGCTATCAAAACCACCTTGCAAAAGTTAACACAATAGAATAAAAGACAAAGAACAACAACCAAAGGAGGAAGAAGAGTGAAATACTTTTATTGATTCATCAAAATATCTTCATACATGCCTAGCTATAAGGCCTTTTGGGTTACAACCAAATATAAATACATTCACATTCAAAGATCCAACAACACATTCACACTTCTACAATTCACTTCCCAAAAAAATTCTTCCTTCTAACACTAATCCTAAAACACTCTATATATGCTTGCCAAAATGGCTTATAGTTCATTCTAAAACATTAAATAAGAGGAAGGCTGACCCAACAATGGTCTGGACACATCTCAAGAAATTTTTTTAACATAAATGTCATGATCAAAATAAATCCCACAAGTTGGCTCACAAAAATCACATCCAAATACTGACACTCAACACCTGAAGGGTCACTTCGCATACATTGAGTAACTCAGCACATAAAGAGTCACTTGGCATACACTAGGTAACTCAACACATGAAAGAATTTCTATAGTAACTTAGCACATGAAGGAATTGCTATAGTGACTTGGCATCGACTATGTGATACACTAACTTGGCACCAACTAAGTGCTATAGTAACTCGACTCCAATTGAATGCTATAGTAACTTAGCTCCAACTAACTACTATAGTAACTTGGCTCCAACTGAGTGCTTTAGTAACTTAGCTCCAACTGAGTGCTATAGTAACTCAGCTCCAACTAAGTGTGTTAGTAACTCATCTCCAATTGAGTGTTATAGTAACTTGGCTCCAATTGACTGCTATAGTAACTTGGCTCCAACTAAGTGCTATAGTAACTTGGCTCCAATTGAGTGCAGAATGAGAAAAAATGAGTAGGATAATGAGGCAACCTAGGATGCTCCTATATTAGACAACTAGGGTTGGAAGAAATGATTCTCCTAAATCATTGAGATGTCACAACTTGAGCTAAATCCAACTCAAATTGAGGAATCAATGAAGCATCTTCAATAGGTTTGTTCTTCCACTTCACCAAATATTCATAGTAATCTTTCTCTCTTGTGCTCTTTCCAACTCTCTGATCCAATATCTATTCAACTTCTTCAATCAGCTTCTTCAGATAATCATCTGATACAACAACTCCATCCTTTGACTCATGATACTTATACAAATCAGCAATATTGAATATAAGAGATATATCCATGTCATCAGGTAACTCAACTTCATAAGCATTACCATTGTCAAACTTCTTCAAGATCTTACAAGGTCCAAATTTATTCATCTTTAGCTTGTTGTATGTTCTAACTAGGAATCTTTCTTTTTTCAAATGAACCATCACCTCATCACCAACTTGAAAATCATGATGTCTTATAGATTGATCAACAATCTCCTTATACTTCTAATTACTTTGTTCTAACCTCAACTTCACTTCCTTATGCAAAGACTCCATAAAATACCCAAATTCTTCTCCTATAGTGCTTCTCTTTTCTTCTCCAACAACATCTCTCAAATTTGATATACCTCTAGGATGCATTCTAGTAACAATCTCAAAAGGTGTCTTCCCTATACTCCTATTCACAAAATTGGTATATGCAAATTCAACTTGTGCCAATACAATCTCCCAATTACTTGGCTTATTCCCAACTAAACATCTTAATAAATTACCCAAGCTTCTATTCACAACCTCTATCTATTCATCTATTTGTGAATGGAATGTAAAACTAAACTTCAATTTAGTATCCATCTTCTTCCACAAAGTCTTCCAAAAATAACCAACAAACTTACTATCTCTATCAGAAATAATACTTCTTGGTAATCCATGCAATCTCACAATCTCTTTAAAGAAAAGTTTAGCAACATGCTCAACATTTGATGTCTTCTTACATGGTATGAAATGAGCCATCTTAGAAAATCTATCCACTACAAAAAATATGGAATCATACCCTTTCACTATCTTAGGCAACGCAAGAACAAAATCCATATTGATGTTAATCCAAGGTTTCTCAAGAATAGTAATAGGTGTATAAAAATTAGTATTTTGACTCATTCCTTTTGCAATTTGAAAAACTCCACAAATCTTTACAAATTTATGAACATCCTTATACATTTGTGGCCAATAATACTTCTCTTTCAGCAAACTCAATGTCTTATCAATTTCAAAATGACTAGCTAATCCACTACTATGCTTTTCCTTAATCAGATTTAACCTTGTAGAACTTCTAGCAATACACAACTGAATACCTTTGAATAACATACCTTCTTGAATGAAATACTCATTATACTTACTTCTATAATCTATTAGATTTGGTGCTTTACACTCTCTCCATGCCTTAGAAAAATTAGGATCAACATCATACAACTGCTTCATTTCATCAAAATCAAGAATTTCAACCTTCATTTTAGTCAACAAAGAATGTCTTCTACTCAATGCATCAACAACTCTATTAGTGATTCCACTCTTATGCTTAATAACAAGTGTGAAACTCTATAAGTACTCAACCCACTTCATATGTCTCTAATTCAATTTATGTTGACTTCCCAAGTATTGTAAAGCTTTATGATCAGTATACAACACAAACTCATTAGGAATAAAATAATGTCTCGTCTTCCTCAATGCTTGAAAAATAGCATAAAACTTTTTATCATACATAGAATACTTTCTTTTAGCATCATTCAACTTTTCACTAAAGAAGGCAACAAGCTTACCTTCTTGACTCAATATAACTCCTATTGCATTACCACTTGCATCACATTCAACTTGAAATACTTTGTTGAAATCAAGCAAATGCAATATAGGTAATTCATAAACCTTTGTTTAAAAGTCTCAAAACTCTTATTAGCTCCATGCATCCACTCAAATTTCTTTTTATCTCCCTTCATTGTCTCAGTCATAGCATTACAAACAACATTGAAATTCTTTATAAACTTTCTATAAAAACTAGCAAAACCATGAAATGATCTTACCTCACCCACATTCTCAAGTGTAGGCCACTCCAAAATTGCTTTAACCTTCCCTTGATCCATCTTCAATCCATCAGCTAAAATCATAAATCCCAAATACACAATTTCTTCTTGCATGAAAGAACACTTTTTAAGATTAATCAACAACTTTTCCTCTTTCAACCTGTACAATACTTATCTAATATGGTCAAGATGTTCTTCCTTAGTCTTACTGAATATCATAATATCTTCCAAATAAATAATCACAAATTTACCCAAGAATCTTTTTAGAACTTCATTCATCAACCTCGTGAAAGTGCTAGGTGCATTAGTCAAACCAAAAGACATAACCAACCATTCATACAAATCATCTTTTGTCTTGAAAGAAGTCTTCCATTCATCACCTTCTCTGATTCTAATCTAATAATAGCCACTCTTCAATTCAATCTTGGTAAAATACTTTGCTTCACTCAAAAAATTCATTATGTCATCCATCCTTGGCATAAGAAACCTATATTTCACTATTATCTTGTTAATAGTTTGTGAATCAATACACATTCTCCATTCTCCATTCTTTTTAGGTGCTAATCTATTAGGTACAACAAATGGACTCAAGCTTTCTCTAATCAAACCTTTTGGCAACAACTCATGTACTTGTCTGTTAAGTTCTTCATTCTTTGTATCTGTTAATCTATGCGGTGCTTTGTTTGGAAAACTAGCTCCAGGAATCAGATCCATACAATGACTTATACTACTTACTAGAGGTAAACCATCAGGAATATCATCAACAATAATGTCTTTATACTCATTCAACAATTTTTTAATTTCTACTGGTACTCAGCTATCACTATCTACTATCACTCAATCATTACTAGCTTTTATTTCTCAGTCATTACTACCAACACTTGGTCCTCTAGGAACTATGGCAAAATAGACTTGATTCTTCTTCACTTCCTTTATAGATTGTTTTCCATTAACTATGCAAACTTTTATTGTAGTACAACTAACCTCATCTGGACTTTTAATCAAAGGTAGCAATGTTTTTTTCTTCCCATTTACCCAAAGAGTATATTGATTCAATCTTCCATCATGTATAGCATATCTATCATATTGCCAAGGTCTACCCAACAAAATATGACAACAATCCATGGGCATAATATCACACAAAACTTCATCAAAGTAATGTCCAATTTTGAACTTTACAAGGCATTATTCACTTACCAATATCTTATGCTCATATTTGATCCATGAAACATGATAAGGTTTGGGATGTTTCAACCTTATCAAGTACAACTTGGCAACTAGCTGTTTTGATGCTAGAGTTGTAGATCTTCCACTATCAATGATCACTTTACAACATTTTCCATCCATCTTACATCTTGTCTTGAAAAGACTTCTCCTTAAAATAGGTTCCTCATCACTTCTTTTATTACATAAGGTTCTTCTCACCATCAAATTTTCTCTAGCCTCAAGTCCTCTTGGTGAGCCATCATCATCTCCTTGAATCATAGCATTTCTATTACCTTGCCCATTTTTAGAGGATCTACATTCAAAAGATCTATGTCCCTCTTTACCAAATCTAAAACAATTACCAAGACATCCACCTCTAGAATAAGAATCACCTCTTCCTTGATAATAACTAGTGCCTTTGCTGTAAGAATTACCACTTTTCCATTCAGTTTTTCCTTTGTCATCATTCTTCCATTTAGATTTTCCTTTATCCTATACAAAACTTTCAAATCTTCCACCTTCACCATAAGATCCACCTTTGCCTCTCTAGAATCTACCACCTCTACCTCTTTGTCTTTATTCATGCTTCTTTGTTAAGATATTCTCAGCTTTCAAAGCATATTGATATGCTCCTTCTACACTTTCCAACTTCATATAACTTATTTCATCTTGTATTCTAGATCTCAATCCATTTATATACCTTGCAATTTTCTCAACATCATCATCCACATGTTTAGATCTAATGTTCAATCTATAGAATTTCTTAGTATACTCTTTCACAGTCATGTCTTTTTGCTTCAAATTTTGAATCTTTCTCAACAAGCTAACTTGGTAATCAGTAGGGAGGAATTTGTTATTTACCTTGTTCACCATATTTTTCCAAGTTCTTATCTTCTCCTTTCCTCTCCTTTGTCTATTAGTTTGCATGTGCTCCCATCATAGTGATGCATGACCTTTCAACCTAGTGACTGCAATCTTGACCTTTCTATTATCCGAAGTTTTTTCATACTCAAAGAACTTCTCCATATCAAAGATCCAATCCAAAAAAACATTGATATCCAAATTTCCATCATAAGGAGCAACTTCTATAGTAGTCTTTGAATTTTCCCTAGACAACACTCATAACAATCTTTCCTCATCTTGATCTTCTTCAAATTCTAGATTATGGTTTGGTGTTGCTACTTCATCATCACTTACATCATCAAGATGTGATACTCTCCTCTAGTTTGTCTCATAACATCTAATCTAGCTGCAATTTGTCTCAACTAATCCAATATAGTATCATTAACATTTCTTCTACCACAAACCATCTTTACAAATTAGGTTCTTGCAAGATTGTAGCCCTCTGCAAGTTATAGGTCGAATCTATAGATCTACAACCTTACAACCAAATCTAAATCAAGGTTCTACATGATCCAATATCCACAAGGATGAACCTCAATTTTTGACACCAACTGATGTAGGTAAAGGGTGAATAACTAGGGCCAAAGGCTAATCCAACTATCCAAACTAGCCTACAAAAGTTAACACAATAGAAGCAAACATAAAGAACAACAACCAAAGGAAGAAGAAGACTAAAATACTTTTATCAATTCATAAAAATATCTTCATACATGCCCAACTATAATGCCTTCTTAGTTGTGGCTAAATGGAAATACACTCACATTCAAAGATCCAACAGAAATTTTGCACTTTTAGTTCTACTCTGTAATCTACTTCCCAAAAAAACATCTTCCTTCTAACTCTATGCCTAAAAAACTTTATATATAGTTTCCAAAATGGCTTATAGATCATTCTAGAACATTACATAAGAGGAAGGACAATCCAAAAATGTTCTAGATACATGCCAAGAAAATATCTTAACATAAATGTCACAATCAAAATAAATCCCATAAGTCAGCTCACAAAAATCATGTCCAAATGCTGACACTCAACACATGAAGGGTCCCTCGAGATACACTGGGTAACTTGGGATATGAAGAGTCACTTGGCATACACTGGGTAACTCGACACATGAAGGAACTTCTGTAGTAACTCTACACATGAAGGAATTGCTATAGTAACTCTACACCAAGTAAGTGCTACAGTAACTTAGCACCAACTAAGTGCTATATTAACTTAGCTCCAATTAATTTTTATGATAACTCAGCTCCAACTGAGTGCTATAGTAACTCAGCTCCAACTAAGTGCTACAATAACTTGGTTGCGATTGAGTGCTACATTAACTCAACTCCAACTGAGTGCTATAGTAACTTAGCTCCAATTGAGTGCTATAGTAACTCAACTTCAACTGAGTACTATAGTAACTTGGCTCCAATTGCAAAATTAACAAAAATGAGTAGGATAACAAGGCAACCTAGGATGCTCTTGTATCATCAGTAACCTTGCCTACCCCATATTTCCAACACATTCATGATTTCTACACCTAGTGCTCTACAAACAAAAAAAATATTTAGAGGGAGTAATCCCTAAGGTAGAAGAAAACAAGACACTAGTTGAGTCTACAAGAGTGCTAGAGAAGTCTACAATGACAATTCACCAATAGTCATATAAGTACCTAAGGTAGTAAATGATACTTTAGCAATAGAGACTAATCTAAAAATCACCATTGGTACTGACACAATGCAAGTTGATAACAAAATGTCACAATTAATATAGTAGAGGATCAATTTAAGGACTTGGCACAAATCTTGGAAATTTGGTCAGCTATACTTGGTCCAAAAATGAGAAAGAAGAAGAAGAAGAAAAAAAGAAAGAAGATGAGAACAAGAAAAAGAAGGAAGAAGAAAAGAGGAAATAATAAGAAGAAAAGAAGATGAAAGAAGAGAAGAAAAAGAGGAAAGAACAAGAGCAAAATAAGAAAAGTTAAGAAGATAAGAAGAAGAAAGAAGAAGATAAGAAGAATAAGAGAAGAAGAAAAGGGAAGAAGAAAAGAAGAAGAAAAAGAAGAAAGTAGAAAAGAGGAAAAAGGAGGAAGAAGAGAAGAAGAAAAAGGAAGAAGAGAAGATGAAGGTAAGTGCACCTAGTTCTTCCAAGACACCCCTTATATTGACAACACTTACAAGATCTAATGATGATGACCAAACTAAATTGATCTCATCACCCAGTAAAATAATTGAGAAGAATAGAATAGTGAAGAGTCTACAAAAAACACTAATATAGGTAACTAATAGATTGCAAAACTCCATATCAATAAAGATGAGTGAATCTGATCAAAAAGACAAAGAAAAAGCTATTATTGAATATTTTGATGTTGATTTTACTTCCTTATTAGATATAGTAGCTATAAAGGAACAAATTTTGCATGATGTAGAGATACTTAGAAATATTTGTGACAGCATAAGAGGATATCTAAAGAGTCTTGATGAAAAGGTTAAGGAACTAAGATAGTCTCTGACAAAAGGAAAATTTGTGTATGGGAAGTGTGTAGTAGCCTACACACTTATCAAAGACATTTAATATGAACTTAGGACCAAATTTAGTTAGTTAGAAACACTTGGAAATGAAGCATAGAACCCCTCAACTAATTTCATTGATCTCAAGAGAAAAAAGAGAAAAATAAATGATATCTAATAGTTATTGCTATCAAAGGAAATCATGATGAATAGTTTTTTATTGCTAAGGGAACACATTGCATTAAAAATTAATCTAGTATAAGGAGAGCTACAAGAATGTCTGACAATAAAGGCATCTTATGATAAGTTTTCCTACACAAACTTTAGATGTAGTGGAGATAATGTCATATGCTTTATGCACAATTTTGAGTGTAGCTAATGTAGTAAAAGACAAGTGGGACATGGAGTTCACCATTTTTGAATAGAACTTTGATGATTGAATCACTCTAATCTCACACTAGAAACAACCATGAAGGTAACACAATTTTTGACCTATAAATAAGTTTTGACACCTTTTTAATGTCAAAGGGGAAGAGAAGGATAATGAAAATTTTAGAGAAGGTTAAATAGGAGAGAAGGATAAGGAAAGTATATTATATGCATATGTATGAAAGGGATACTAGTAAAAGGGGACATTCTATAATGTAATTAGGATATATAAGGAAAGATGGTTAAAATGTAATGATCCATAGTTTTGAAATTTTTTTAAGGCCAAGTTTTGTAAAATTTTGAAGTTTGTCATTTTTGTAATTAGCCAAGCTTCCCACATGTTGGCATCAATTCCAAAGGGGGAGATTGTTTGAAATTTGGATAAGGTAGACATTGGATGTTTTATTTATGGAAACATATTTTCAATATGAAGAGAGTAGGCCCTAAGGAATAAGTCATGGCATTTATACTTAGAAAATTGTTTAAGTATCACATAGTTTATTTGGTAGAATAGATACAGTATTGATCAAAGTAGTTCAAAGAATTCATATTGGCATGTGCACACTTGAGGAAAGATAGTAAAGAGTATGATGAATCTACAGTCAAGTCTAGAGGATAGTACAGACAATTCAATAAAAGTTATGGACAATTTACTAGTTACTAAAGTACACAGGAAAAATATAGCATAATAAAAAAATGAGTATTTGGGGTTAAGGAATTTCTTTGTTTATGAAATAACTACTATACTAAAGAGGGATAATATCCTAGATGTTAACCCTAAGTCAATGCAAGATAATAATATATTTTGTAAAGTACGTAAAATCATTAAGGTTGACTAGGTAGTAATATTGTAATTGTAAAGGTATCAAGAAAAGATTTTGAATGCAAAGTCTTGTGATGCAATGTATGTATTACATGATGTGAAAAATTTGATGTATGATTCCAACAATGCAAACTTTGTGAGAAAAAAATCCTATATTAGATATTGAAGATATCAACAACAATGTAAAGAGGTTTTTGTATTTATCTCTTTGTGTTGAAGAACTACATGTATATTGCATGTTTGGGTAGTGGGCTCATCTTGCATACATTTTGTATTTATATATTACAACTCCTAATAGGGTTGAGGCTTCTAATAAGGTCAAATTCCTCTAACAAGGATCGAGATACTATGCTTTTGATTAGTGGATCATTTTATGGGTACCATCCCCATCAAGGTTTTCCCTTTGTGAGGGTTTCCCTAGTTAACAAAATATGCTATTATGAGTTCTCTTATTACATGGTTATGTTTACTATCCAACATAGTTAGTTTATATTCATATTCAAGTTACAAGATTGTTAATAATATCTAGTTTTAGGTTAAAGTTTGTAAAATAATGATTCACTGATGCAAGGAGGGATTAATAACTAAGGCTAAAGGCACATCCAGCTATCCAAACCACCTTGTAAGAGTTAATGCAGAAGAAACACAACACAAAAATTAGCAACCAAAGGAGGAAGAGAAAACACTTGTTGATCCATCAAATAATCAACATAAATGCCTAGCTATAAGGCCTTCTGGGTTATAACAAAATACAAAATATATTCCAGATCAATGATCCAACATCAAATTCATAGCTCTAGATACATATGCAACAAACTTTTCAAAATTTGCATCTCTATTCCTTCCCAAAATTGAACTACCAAAAGACTCAACAAGACCCTTATTTATACTTTCCAAAATGGCTTACAAAACATTCTAGAACATCCAAAATTAGGTAGGCCAAACCAACAATGGTTAAGACACATCCCAAGACAATATTTCATCATAAACATTGTGATCAAAATAACTCTCGCAAGTTGGCTCACACCAAAAATGTAGAAATCATATCCAAAATGGTGACACTTCGCATAAATAGGAAAACTTGGTACCCACTAAGTGCTATAGTAACTCGGCACCAAGCAGAGCTAGGTAAAAGTACCAAGTTGTGTCACCTTTTAGGATGACTTATTAGAATGGCTGAATTTGAGTATTTCTATCTGAAAATCAATTTTATTAAAATATATGATCTGGATAAATTTATTCTAGCTAATTTATATATGGTATCACACTTTTCTAATTGAAAATGGCTATTAAATGCATGTTTTATTCTAGTTTGTATCTAGTTACTGAAGAAATAAAATTATTTTTGAAAAATAGTGTTTCAATAACTATTACTATTTTTTATGATATTTTTTAATAACATATAAACACCATTTTATAGAGCTTAGAGTTAAGAATATTCTCATATAGAGTTTCTAGAGTTTTAACTAGATATAGTATATTGTAATTAAAAAATTCTACAAGCATGTATTTTAACACTTGAAAAGATGTTAGTTTTGAGAAAGAAAAAAATATTAAATCATATCAAAAAAATCTAAAATTTATATGACATTCTAGAGGAGAGATTCCTCTTCTAGAATGTATAATTTTTCTCTTGGTTAGAGTAGATTTGTTTTGAAAAATGTAGTGGGAGATGAAAACTATAGATTTTAGGTGAGTTGAAATTTGAATCATCAGAAAAGAGAAAATATAGGTCTAAAGCTGATTTTTATTTTTGATTGTTCTAGCTATATATGTTATCTATAACATAGTCTAAGATGAAAAGTAAATAAATATATTTACCTATAGTTTTGTTGTGGGAACTAGACCCCCAATTTTCAGCATTTTTGCGTAGCTAAAAAATTATCTATAAAAATTAGGAAAATATATCAATTATTATTCCAAATAGTTATTAAAAATTATAATCTTAAACTTCAACCATTTCTACACATTTCATTAGTTTACATCATTTCCAAAATCAAAATAGTAATACCAATTTTATGTCATTGAAGGTGAATAGTTATACTTTTGTTAGCCTTTTTCTTTACAAAAGGGTGACACAGGTTTGTACTTTTACCCATTATATTAGTAAGTTCATGAAACATAAGAAGTAACTCAGCATTAACTATCTACTTGACACATACTGGTGCTCAAAACATACTATTTATATACTACTCAACTTGCATTATTTGACACCTTATGCTTGGCATACATTACTTCCTTGGCATGCACTTTTAGAATATGACTAAGTATGTAGTCAGTCATATGCCAAAACCAATTTGAGATTAACAAGTAGGTTCTTCAATATTAATTCTGGTATCCTTTAGCATCTAATTCATCCACATAACTTGATTAAAATTATTTGTTACTGCAACATGCTTTGCCTTAGTAGTACTTTGTGAAGTACAATATTGCTTCTTTCTTAACTAAGAAACCAATATTCCTCTAGTAAAGAATGCTCCACCACTAGTGCTCTTTCTTTCATCCATACTACCTACCCAAATAGCATTAGTATATGTGCAAAGTGTGAAATCGCTTGATCTATTATCCCAAATTCCACAATCAGATGTTCCTTTTAGATATTTGAATATTCTCTTCATTGCTACACAATGGTATTCCTTAGGATTAGCTTGAAATCTAGCTATGATTCCAACTGCATTTGCTATAACTGGTTTGGTGTGAGTCAGACACTAAAAACCTACAATCATTAATGTATACTTCTTCTACTCCACTATAGGTATCTCATCTTTGCTGGATTAATTATGACTAATTATCATAGGTGTGCCAATAGGTTTACAAAATTACAACATTCCAAACCAAAAATTTTCAACAAATATTTTAGATGCTTAGCTTGTGAGATGAATATACCATCATTATTCTGCACAATCTACAAACCTAGGAAAAAGTTTATTTCTCCTATCATGCTCATTTTAAATTCACTCTTCATCTCATCAACAAATTTATCACTTTCTTCATCATTACATCCAAAAATGATGTCACTAAAAAATATTACAATGATCAACAAACCATCTTCAATTTCTTTCATATACAAGTTACTGTCTACCATACCTTTAACAAATCCAAGCTTTTCCAAGTAATTGTCCAACCTCGCATAATAGATTCTAGGTTCTTGCTTTAGACCATAAATAGCTTTCTTCAATCTACATTCCATGTGTTTTTCTTCTAATAAAAGAAAATCTTCATGCTGCTCAATATGAACTACTTCTTCTAGCTCTCCATTTTAAAAGGCAAATTTAACATCCATTTGATAAACCTTGAATTTCTTGTTCATTGCATAGGCTAGGAACATCCTTACTGCTTCCATTCCTACTATAGGTGCATATGTTTCCTCATAATAAATGCCTTCTTGTTCTAAATAACCTTTACAAATAAGTCTAGCTTTGTTTCTCACAACTTCTCCTTGCACATTCATCTTATTCCTGAAAATCCATTTTCTTCCTATTACATTCGTGTCCTTTGGTCTAAGAACTAACTCCCATGTATCATTCATTACTATCTAGTCCAATTCTTCCTTCATTTCTTAGATCCAATTATTATCTTTGACTACTTCATCTACATGCTTGGGTTCAACTTGAGATACCAAACATATCTCTTCATTTACTATGTTACCATTATGCCTTTATCTTTACTTCCAATTATCTATTGAGGAGGGTGATTCCTTGTTAGATTTCTATTAGGGGTAGTAGTGACACCTCAACTCTTATCTCTTTTCTAGGTTTAGCACTCTATTCTCCTTGATGCTCAAAAGTTAGCACATCATTATATAAGTCATTGTTAGTCTTAGACAAAATTTTGACATTCTGTCTAACAATTATAGACTTATTCTCTTCTTCATCTGAATTATAATCTACCATCTTTACTTTAGTTCCAAACTTCTCATCAATCCTTACATTTGTGCATTTAACTATTTACTTAGTTCTATAGTTAAAAAATCCATAAGCCTTTCTTTTCAACGAATAGCTAAAAAATATACATTAATTGATTCTTGGATTAAACTTACCAATGTTACTATCTCTCTTAATATAACATTTTCTCCCAAATATCCTAAAATATTTGACTAATGGTGAATGTTTAAACCATATTTCATAAGGTGTCTTGTACATACCTTTTTTGATCTGTACTCTATTCTAAGTATATATTGTAGTATTAACTACTTCTCTCTAGAATGTCTTAGATACATCGTTCTCAAATAGCATAACTCTAGCTACTTCTACTATAGACTTATTTCTTCTCCTAGAAATCCCATTTTGCTCAGGTGTTCTAGGTGTAGATAGATATCTTTTGATTCCATTTTCTTCACAAAATATGTTAAATTCTCGAGAGATGAATTCTCCTCCTCTACTAGATCTCAAACACTTAATCTTCACATTAGATTCATTCTCAACTCTATTCTTATATATCTTAAACTTCTCAAAAAATTAAGATTTCTATTTAAGAAATTCTACCCACATCATTCTAGTGAAATCATCAACAAAAATTATAAAATATCTTTTACCATAGTATCCTCTTATTCTAGAAGGATCACTCAGATTTGTGTGAACGATCTCTAGCTTTTCTATGGTAGTGAAATTCTTGCTAGTTAATGATACTTTCTTCTGCTTAGCCAAAATACATTCCTTACCCACAAAATTAGTAGGCTTGACAATCTTAGGCAAGTCTCTCACTGCAAAAGTGCTACTAGTCTTCACAATATTATCAAAGTTTATGTGATAGAATCTTCTATGCCACAACCAACTATTATCCACTTTAGCTACCAAACATTTCATCTCAATAGGATTCAACTAAAATACATTACCTCTAGATTTAGTGCTAGTCCCAATCATCTTATCATCTTTTTCTTTGATAGTGCAAGTATTCTCAATGAACTACAACAAATAACCCTTATCCACCAACTATCCAACACTCAAAAAATTATGCTTCAATCCATCAACAAAATAGACATCATTAGTGTTAGTTTTATCATCAAGAGTAATGAATCCAATTCCTATTATATAACAAGAAAAATTTTTACCAACTCTAACAAAACCTCCATCAAAACATTTTCCATACCATTACGATCTTTGTCTACTACACAACTAGTCTTTATAGAAACCATGATATGTTGACATTAATGGAAAACATAGTCATGAATGCAACATATAAATACTTCTCAATGCTTAGGATACTCCACCAAAGTAGTATCATCAAAATTCATGTTAAAAATCTCCCTCTTTAGCATTCATGGAAACATAGACAAAAAATCATCTAAGTTCTAAGAATATCAAATAGTGTTCTACTTCTATTGCCAACTAGAATCAGTTATCTACATGCTAAAAGTTCTCAACACAATAGGTGCACACTCCTACTTCTTCAACATAAATTGTTTACTTCATACTAAAAAATTCACAATACATTAGGTGCATATTTCTCCTTCCTTACATGAATATTTCTTAATCACTCTAAAGAGATATCTCTCCCTCATTCATATAGTTGTACAACAAGACTAATGCACTCTCTGCATCATCTACTTAGAAGTAGGCAAGGGCATAACCCCAAGCATACTTATCAACTACTAAAATGTATATTTAGGAAAAGGCTTCACAAAGATACATACAATATGATCTTTAGTACTCACATACTCTAATCTGATCTCCTCTTTTGTTGCTTTCTCTCTCAACACAAGATACTTAATAGATATATGCTTATTAGAATGTAATACAAGTTTCTTAGACATACTCACTGTATATGAGCAATGTTAGTATGCTAATAGAAACAAAATTTAAATAAAGCTTCTACAAACTAAATAAATTTCATAAACTTCAAGATAGACTAAGATGAGCTCTCAATTGAGAATATGATCCATTAATGGACTCTCTCAATAAGAAGCTCTCTTGTTGAGTGGCTTTGTCTAAATAGATAGGATGTATGCTCAAGCTTATGCTTCAAAAAGGGCTTCAAATGGAGTTGGAATTTGGGTGTGAGTGTATGGAAGGAAGTTCAATAGGCCCATAGGGCTGGATTTATTTGTAGATGCCAATCGCGACTGGAATCATTGACAACTTTCTTTAGGATTTTGAGGAGGGTTTTGTTAGTTACCTCTGCCTGGCCGTTACCTTGTGGGAAATATGGGCTAGAAAAGCGATGATGAATGCGAAGGGAAGTGCATAATTCTTCCATGTTGAGATTTTCAAAGTTACCTCCATGGTCGGTGAAGATGGTGGATGGGATACCGAAGCAAAAAACAATGTGGTATAAGATGAACTTGGAGACTTGAACTCCTGTAGCTGAGATGAGGGGGACTACTTCCACCCACTTAGTGAAATAGTATGTAGCTATTATTATCCATTTATGTCCATCAGATGAGAGGGGTGTGATAGTTCCAACTAGATCAAGGCCCCAACAAGCAAAAGGCCAAGGTGGTGCAATAGGCTGTAGATCCTATGCTGGAGCGTGCACAAGATTTGCATGCTACTGACATGGGAGACACTTTCTGACAAAGTCACAGGAGTATTCTTCAATGGTAGGCCAATAGTAGCCTACTCTAAGGATTTTTCATGCTAGGACAATACCACTCATGTGGGCACTACAAAGTCCAAAGTCTACTTCTTTTAACACCATCACGGCCTCATTTTGGTCTAAACATCAAGAGAGAGTATCGTGATAACCCTGACGATATAGGTTATTGGCTATGATAACATAGAGGGAGGATTTTTGGATGAAGTTCTAGTGTTGGGTACGTGTGAGGTGAGGGGATATGATACCATCATTAGGGTAAGCATGAATCTCATGGTACTAAGGGGATTGGGGACCAACCAAGATACAAACATGATTTGAGTCATCATTCGCATAGGCAGGCATGAGGAGCTACTTGACTAAAAACTCATACTGTGTAGTTGCTTGGGGAATTTCCAAGAGCGAGCCTATAGTAGCCATAGCATTTGTTACATTGTTCTATATTTGAGGCACTTGTGTAAACTGAAGCTTTGTAAAATGCTAGGTTCGCTGATCAACTAGCTCTTTGTAGAGTAATAGCTTTTCATCTTTGGTTTCATATTCATTTAGGGCTTGCTTGATGATGAGTTGAGAATCGCCAAAGATTTGTAACTCAATGATGTTCCATTCTACAACTATCTTTAATCCTACTATGAGAGCCTCATATTTAGCTATATTGTTGGTGCTAGGGAATTTTAGCTTAATAACTTTTGGAATGTAATCTCCTTAAGGTGTGACTAACAATATTCCTGCCCCTAATCCATGAGATGTGTATGAGCCATCAAAATAAAGTTTCCATGGGGTCTGTTCTCCAATTAGGCAGATATGCTCATCTAGAAATTTTGTGATCAAAGGATATGCATCTATTAGAGGTGCATCAGCTAGGTGATCTGCTATAGCTTGCCCTTTGATTGCCTTTCTATCCACATAATGGATGTCAAATTCGTTAAGAAGCATAACCCATTTGGCCAAACATCCTGTAAGTGCTATTTTGGAGAGCATATACTTGAGAGGGTCAATCTTGGAGACTAGTTGGATGGTATAACTTAGAATGTAGTGGCAAAGCTTTTGAGTTGAGAAAACAACTGCCAAACAAGCTTTTTCCATAGGAGTGTAATTGATTTCATAACCAACTAGGGTTCTACTGATGTAGTAGATGGCTCTTTCTCTGTTGTAGTCATCAAGTTGTCTCAGAAGTGCCCCTAGAGCAATAGGTGTTGCTGATATGTACAAAATTAGGGGATGACCAGGAACTGGTGGAACCAAGATAGGGGGATTGATGAGATACTGCTTGAGATGGTCAAAGCTATGCTAACATAAAGGATCCCACTAGAAGTTCTCATCCTTCTTCAATAAATGTGAAAATGGTGTACACTTATCTGCAAGCTAGGAGATGAAGCGCCAAACAGATTGAAGCTTTCCCTGAAGAGAACGAAGCTGTCACAGTGTCTGAGGAGGAGGCATGTCTAAGATAGCCTTGACCTTCTTGGGGTTGATCTCTATACCTCATTTAGAAACTATAAAGCCTAGAAGCTTGCTAGATGTGACCACAAAGACACACTTCTTGGGATTCAGCATGAGATGATATTTGGCTAACCTATCAAAGACTTTCTCCAGGTCAACAAGATGATCCATGAATGTATGAGACTTGACCAAGATATCATCCACATAATCCTCCAAAATGCTATGGATGAGATCATGAAAAATGGCTATCATAGCTCTTTGATAGTTAGCCACAGCATTTTTTAGGCCAAAAGGCATCATGTTGTAACAAAAGGTTCTCCAAGGGGTAGTGAATGTTGTCTTATGCTGATCCTCTTCTGCAACCTTGATCTGATTATACCTAGAAAATCCATCCATGAGGGACAAAATTTCATGTCCAGCTGTAAGATCTACAATCATATCTATGTTGGGCAAGGGAAAATCATCTTTCGGACAAGCTTTGTTAAGATCTCTAAAATCAGTGCAGATTCTGATGTCACTAGAAGGTTTAGTGACGGGGACCATTTTGGAGATCCACTCTGAGTAGTCGATAGGTCGAATAACCTTAGCAGCTAACATTCTTTCTAATTCAACTTTGACCAATAATGCCACCTTGGGGTGCATTTTTATAAGCTTTGTTCTAACGAGCTTGAGCTTTGGATCGATTGCAAGATGATGAACTACAAGCTTTGGATCAAGTCCTGGCATGTCCTGATATGACCATGCAAATTGGCCAATGTTTTCTCTTAAGACCTCAAAGAGGAGGTTAGCTTGGTCTTGTGATAGGGATGCAGCAATATGAACAAGCCTAGGGATCTCTCAAGAACCGATGTTGACTTCTCTAGTATCCTCAATTAGAATAGAAGATATCTCCGGTCAATTATCTTGAGGAGATAATGCTAAATCCTCATGTTCTGCTTGTGGCTCTATATTTCCTTGTTGAGGGGTTCTCTTCATTGCCTTAGCTAGTCCCTGATTCACCTTAGTTCCAGTTTTAGGTGTATCGGAACTAGGTTGGGGATTTTCTCCAAAATACCCCTTGGGATCTAGCTTGTAGATATAGGAAAAATTTGGCTTTATTTTCTTGTGAGGAGTTTCGGCTCCCATGAATCTAAGAAGTGCTTCCTCTGATGTGAACTCATCAATGTGTATGATGCTTGGTTGGTCCCAATTTATGAGTTGTGAATGGGTGAGTGGTAGCTCAATGAGGTGGATGGATAGTTCTTGGAGAATAGAATCTCTGAGGGAGATTTGGTCTAGGATATCATCATAGGCTCTCTTTTAAACTTCGTTAGGAATGCCTTTGATTTTGAAAAGGTCACAGTGAATGTTTGAAAAAGTGTGACCATTCTCATTGGTGCCCCCAGTTGTGGGTATGCCAAAGCCAAGACCTAACTTTGATTCCCACTTTTGTGCATCGATGGGGCACTGCATGCCTCTTTCTTCTGGTCCTAGACCACCACCTTGATAGTTCCATTTCTTAGTGATGAGCTTATGTTCTTGGGGATACTTTTGGCTAAAGTGATCAAGGAATGCTTGATTTCTTTGAGGTGCATCCTTATGTAACCATTTGTTGATATCTGGAGTGAGCTCCTCATGAAGAGGGATTTTCAAGGATACAAAGGTTGTTGGGCCAAACTATTTGTATCTAGGAGGTGGAATCTCCTTAGCTTTGTGATATGTCGGTCATCCATGGGCATGTGGATCAATTGGGAGTACCCTAACAACAAATGCATCTGATAGACTATACTCTCCACAACCTTTGTTAATGATCTTCATGGTCAATAGGGTGGAGGTGAGGATGGTTTCTGGGTCATTACAAGTGTGGGATGAGCTGGCGATGGATGTGCCAATGTTAATTCTAGGGCAATGGTTTGTATATGAAGCTTCAACCACATTGCAATAAGCAAAGGGTTCTGGATCGGCACAGATGGTTACCTCAGTGCCTTGATGCAAAAATTTGACACACTGATGGTAAGTGGATGGAACAGCTTTCATGGCATGAATCCATGGGGGATCGAGGAGGATGTTAAATGGTAGGTTTAGATCAATAACATGGAAGAGTGTTTCTTGGATGATTGGCCCAACCTTGATTGGCAGTAAAATAGTTCCTTCTATGGTTCTTTCCAAGTTTTCATAAGCTTTGATGGTGATAACCTCATTGATGATATCTACCTTAGTATACCGAGCTTGTTTTATGAATTTTAGGGTGCAAATATTCAAGGCTGATCCATTATCTATCATTACTCTTTTCATGGAAAAGTTGGATACCATGATGGCTATGCGAAGTAGAAGGGTGTGATCTGGCTCCACCACGAGTATGTCAGTGGGTTTGAATGATAGGGTGCATGAGGAGGATAGGTGTCCAACGAGATTATGAAAATCAATAGCGTTGATATCTGAAAGGACACGAGATTCTATAAGAGCACTATCAAGGATGTTCTTGTACATAGGACTGGTGCGGAGAAGGTCTAAAATGGAGATTTGGGCTGGCATGTTCCCAAGGTGTTCCAAGATATTGTACTGGCTTTTTGATGGAGCTAATGGTGCTGGTGGAATGGGTGGGCCTGTGATGTTAAATTGCACTCTTTGAGTGGTACCTGCACACTCATTGTTTGGTCCTTGGATATTGATAACATTGATAGAAGGCTCTTTCTCAGATATACAACCTATAAGGCTACCATAATCTATATAGGATGAAGTGTGGTCATTGTTCTTCCCATGTTGTTGGTTTGGCTGGCAGTTGTTGTTGTTTTGGATAGGTGCTTTTCCAGGATTTTGGTTGTTGTGTGGAGGAAAAGCATTTTGATAGATCTGTAAGCCTACATTGGGAGAGGTTTGGGCAACAACGGTGATTTCTTTCTGATCAATGAGATCTTGCACATAATCTTTCAGTTTCATGCATCTGAGGGTAGTGTGACCTTTTACCCTATGAAATTTGCAATACTCATTATCTTTGTACCATGCAACTTTAGATTGGCTTGGGTCAATTTGTTGGGTAGGAGGAAATTTGATGAGGTTTTCCTTGACTAATTTTTGAAAAATGACATCCAATGGCTCACCAAGGGGTGTATAGTTTCTAGGTGTAGGTTGGAATCTGGGCTTTTGTCCTGTAGCTACATTGATGGCATTAGCTTGATTGCTAGACCCTTGAAAGTTGGGTCTTGGATTGTGGTTTTGATAGCTTTGGCAGTTTTGCTGTTGGTAGTTGATAGCTTGTTGGTTGTTTGGTTGATATGGTGGGTTAGACTGGTTTTGAGAAGGACCAACAATATTCACATGTCTGGTGTCAGTGACGCCATCTGTTGCAACGTGCTTGTTTTTGTTTCAATATCTAGACTTGTCATTGGAATGTGATTGATTTTGGTTGGCCTCTTTGTAAATCTTGACCACACCATCTTTAATGAGTCCTAGATCAAGGATCATTCCTTTCTCTTTGATATCTTTATAGGTCTACAAATAGTTCATGGTCATGTGGTGAGCCAAGCTAGGATGGGCATTATCAATAAACATTTTCACCACATGGCACTTTGGAAAGGTGCAGGATATGTGGGTGGTAAGGGTTTGCCATCTTTGTAGGTATTCAGCAAGGCTTTCTCCACCTTTTTGCTTAGTGTGGACAAGGTCAACTATTGATAGCTTTGTTTCAACAAGATGGGCATATTGGGCTATGAATGCCTCAGATAATTCAGCAAAGTTTTTAATTGTGCCATAGGGGATTCTGTAAAATCATTCAAGAGTTGGTCTAGCCAAGATTTTGGGAAAAAGGTGCAAGAGGAAGACATCATTGTATGCCACGTCCTGGTAGTGCATGTAAAATTCTTTGATATGTGTGACAGGATCTCCTTTTCCTCTGAATTCATCAAATTTTGGTATTTCAAAGTGTTTGGGAAATGGTGTCATGGTAATGGCTCTGTCAAATGGGTAAGGACACACATTCTCAAACTTGAATTTCTTCAGATCATTCCCTTCTTGGATGGCTTTCAGAGCTGTCTTCATTTGCTCCCATTCTAAATTGCTAGGTAATGGTTGGGGTGCCCCCAATGTAGGAGTGCCTTGAGGTAGGTATGCACTAGATGGGGCCACTAAATATGGATGGCTGTGATGGATTGTACATTGTTTGAGCAGCTGCATGGTGGATGACGGGTTGTTGAGGGGGAGGTGGCACATATTGCTACATGTGCTACGAGGCTTGTTGTTGATATGGGATTTGAGGTTGGGATTGACGAACATAAGCTGGCTATGGGATAAATGAATGGCTTTGTGGAGGTAAGGTATAAGATGGTTGTGAAGCTTGGGGAAAGGATCGAGGGTCTTGTGGGGTTTGACCAAGGTATGTGGGTTGTGCCCCCATTTGGGATGGTACTTGCAAATAATTGGTGGTTGGCTGGATTGGTGGATTACCTCCTAGAAGTGGCATTGAAAAGTAGTTGGTAATAGGAGGTAATGGATTAGTTGGTGGTGGAGGTGGTGGGAATTGAAAGCTTGGGAATGGAACTAATGGGGTTTGATAGTTTGGTGGCTAGATTTGAAAGCTTGGTAGAGTGGTGGTGGGAGCTGGGGTCACTTGGGAGCTTGGCAAAAAATTGGCAGTAGCTTGTGGGATTTGATAGCTTTGTGGAGTAGTAGTTTGTGAATTTGTGGCTGATGGTATTCAGCTCCCAATACCTAATGGAAATGATGGGATTGTGCTTTGGGCCATGGTGAACAAGCTAGAGGTGATGAAAGGTTGATTACTTGGCCCCATGGGTGGCATCCCTATTGTATATTGTTGCGATTGGCCAAAGATGCTAGCACTAATTTGGGAGATGGGTGGATTTGGAAGGCTAGGTTGGGGAGCAATAGTAGCAATAGTGAAGGGGGTGAATGATGAGGTGTTTTGGGTGAAGGGGGTTTGGGATGGAGTGGTGGTGGCTGGATTTGCTTATGGAAGGGAGATTTGAACTTGAGTGGAGGCTGGTATGTTTGGGTCGGTTGGATCATATGGATTGGCTGGAGGCTCTTCTTTTGGCATATATTGAGGATAATTTGAATCATAAGAGCCTATGGGTGGTGGCAGCTGCCCAAACAATGGGTGAGATGGATCTGATAATGGAGGGGGTCTTCCAAAGTCAAAGGTTCCTACATTGTCCCTTCTAAAATTAGCCATGATTGTCTCTTTGTTCTTGTCTATAATGGCATTTACGAATACTACATTTCCTGGTTGGTTCATGAAAGCTTCAATGTTAGTAGGTGATGGCATAGCTTTCTCTAGGCTGAAGGATGGTTGAGTGCTCAAGGGGGGGTGAGGTTGTTCGATCCAAATGATAGGGCTCCATTTTTTCTTTCTTCTTGGCTAAGCGAGTGACAGGTGGAATGAAAATGCTCCTAGGGATGAGATGCAACAAATGCTGGTGGATGTAAAAGGGGGAAGGCTTTTCTATGCAAATGATTTCCTAGGTTGAGGCAAAGCTATATGAAAAAACCTAAGGAGGATTAGGTTGGGGATTCTAACTTCAAAGATATGTTGCCAAAGCACAAAAGGTCTGCTTTCCTATGTGCGAGCTTGGTGGTGATTGTGTCAACTTAAGGATAGAATGATGATCCTTTAGGAAGAACATGAGATTGACCACTTGTGGATCCCAACCTTTAGCTCAAGGTGATGAGGGAGAACAAGTGACAAAGCTAGAATACCTTAGACAAAGCTCTATCAAAGGGATAACCTTGGTGAGATTGGTGGATTTGGAAGATTTTAGGAATGGAAAACTTTTGGCAAGGTGACAACAATTTTGAAAGCTTAGATGTACAATTTTTGGATTGCTGGCTAGATGGTTTGATTCTAAATGAGATGGATGAGCTAGTAATGCTGAAGGGGATAACTTAAGATGGCTGGCTTTTCTACAAAGATGACTCTAAAGTGAAGCTTATCCAAGAAGATGTGGAGAAACAAGGGTGTCTAATCATAAAAATCATGCCTAGTTGGTAAGGCATAAGCAAGATTAACTCCTAGATGTTGGCTAAATTGGATGGTGCAATCTAACTAGGCATCTTGAAGGGCTTTGTCATCAGCTTTGTCCTCTACTTTGTGGAGTTTGGAAATTTGAGGGCTTGGTGTTAGTTTCTTTCTCTTGGTTGAAAGTTCTTGGTATGCCTAAGATGGTTTGAGTTTAACTTTGTGGAACTTTTGTTTGGGTTTGGGTTGTTTTGACATGAATTCTTGAATCTTCTTGGCTTTGAGAGATCTCAATTGTTTTTCTTCAACTTGTTCAACTTATGGAATAGGCAGTGACTATGCTAAGTGTTCCCTAAGCTAGGATTGACCAAGTTTGGCAAACATGCATTCAATAAGTAAAAAACCAAGCAATAGATAGAAACAACTAGATAGAAGTTTTGATTCCCAGAATGTGATACTTTTTCCAAGGAGTGTGTGTGTTCTACAAATGTTTCGATCAGTCAATTCAAACACATTAACATCCTAGATGGTTGTCTGTAAGGCTGACAGTTGGTTTAGCTAGGGAGTCCTCGATATACCCAAGGTACGTGAGGCCCAAATCCATAGATGAAACCAAAAAGATGTCACACAGCCGAGAGGAGCGGTAACCCACTTCTCCTCTTTCACTTCTCAATGGTATAAAGTTCCTTGAGGCTTAGCTCGAGTGACAAAATCGTGATCCCAAGAGAGGTGTCTTTCGATTCACCTTCCGGTTCTTATACTCTGCCAAAACACTGGAGTTGAGGTCATCCCAAGGGGTGATGAAATCCCCAAGCAGGCCTCCTAAAAAGAGAAACAAGGGTTTGGATCCTAATCTTATGCACCCAAGATGGCCTCGAAAGACAACAAGGGGAGAGAAGACTTGGATGACCTTGGGCAAAAAAACACACTTGTTCTTTTACCAACTGACTCTTATGTGTGTTGATCTAGACTTTGCAAGCACTCATGTTTAAGAGACAATGTTCAATTCCAACTTGAAGCATTTAACAAAAGTAAAATTGAGCGAAGAATGAATACAAGAAGAAGAGTTAGGGTCAACAAAAAAGTAAACCCGTGCACACAGAGGCCCTCCACATCAAGTATTGATTAATTTCCTTTAAGGCATTCAAGAGTTGGTGTGATTTTATTTTAAGCCCAAAACAAAGGTGTGTGAGATTCAATTTCAAGCACATGCCCGGAGGCCCTCCATGTCAAGATTTGTTCAAATTTTAATGCCCAAATGAAGTTTTAGCGAGCCTAATGTGCATTCAAAGAATTTTCTAAGTTAGAAAAACTAATAAAAATACAAGTGAAGTTTGATCTTTGTGGAGCACTTAACACCCTCTTAGGTGGACCCATCCCCACACATGGCACTGAGATTGCAACCAATGGCTAAATTGATGGGTGATTAGAAAAGAGGTGAGTCCTAGGAACTACTCAAATTGATTTTTGCAAATTTGTATTTAACTTAACAAAGTTTCTTAAATGTCCAAAAATCAAGCTTTGCCTAAATTGCATGTGGAAAAGAGATTTGTTTTGTTCAATTTTAAAAGCTCCAAATGAAGTGTTTGATATTGCAATGGTTAATTGATCTTTGCATTCAAGATTGAGTTGTTTGTTTTAAGCATACATTCCAAAAAAAATTGCTTTTAATCCATGCTATTTAAGAGTGTGTTTTGAACAACATACATTCAATGAAAAATGTGTTTAACCATTCAAGTTCATTCCACGAAAAACCTAAAAAACATGATTAGTCACCCAAAAAGTTGCTCCAACCTGCAATAAGACAAAAAAAAAAATTGATTAGTCACCCAAAATCTTCCAAAAGAAAAGTTTAACTATGGGAAAAAAATTTTAAACTTTTTTTGTTATTTTTCCTATGCGTAAAAATTCTTAAAATGGTCTAAAAGTGCAAAAATAAAGATTTTAAAACAAAAGTGCAATAGAGACAGGCAAAGACGATAGTTCATCAGGTGCAGACGCCAAACTATGGAGATGCTGATTTGCGAAGATGCTAATCTGTGAAGACGACAGAGAAAGAGGTGAAGATGAAAGATTAGGTTGGCGGTGGCGGAGATGATAGTTTAGGTTGTGGAGATGACAATCTGATTACTGGTGGTAGTGGAGATGACAATTTGACTGATGGTGGTAGTGGAGACGACAAAGTGTGTTTTGAATAAGAAAATGGCCAGGTGGAAATGATGGTTGGAGGTGGAGATGACGATAAAAGCCAGGTGAAGACACTAAAATGCGAAGACGCTGATCTGTGCAGATGACAAAATTCACTTCAAAGATGATAGTTTCAGATTCAGAGATGACAGTCGACCAGTTGGAGACGCCGATCTACGAAGACGACACTACGCAGAATTTAGTTTAAAACATGTGGATTTTCTTTAGAAAAATTTTGGAATTTGATTTTTGAAGATTTTTTTTTTCTCCCTAATGATTCCTTTAACCTACAAGAACAAGATTAAACTCTACAACTCACTCAAATGATAAGAAACATTAGATTATTAGCAAAAAACAATATATAGATAGAAATAGATGATTAAATGACTCATAGTGGGGTCCCACTGAGTGTGCCAAAATGTATATGAGCAATGTTAGTATGCTAATAGAAACCAAATTTAAATAAAGCTTCTACAAACTAAACAAAATTCATAAACTTAAAGATAGACTAAGATGAGCTCTCACTTGAGAATATGAGTCATTAATGGACTCTCTCAAAAAGAAGCTCTCTTGTTGAGTGGCTTTGTCTAAATAGATAGGATGTATGCTCAAGCTTATGCTTCAAAAAGGGCTTCAAATGGAGTTGGAATTTGGGTGTGAGTGTATGGTTTTGATGTAAAATGGCTTCTTAAAATGGCATTATGACTTTACTTCATGGATTGTGTTGAAATGGCTTGGGAGGGGATTCAATTTATAGGCTAAGGGCTTGAGGGATGGAGGGTTAAGATAAAAGGAAAGATGAAAGCTTAAGGAGGGCTAGGGTGCACTCAAAGGGGAGCACATGGATTGTGCTTGTTTAGCACCAATCAGGGAGTGACACATGTCACAAGGTGAGTGGATGGAGGAAAGGGGATGGATGAGTCAAAAAAGGAGGTTCAAGGGATAATATCTTCATAAAGACCCTTCATTATGGCTTGTAAGAGCTTGTAAGAGTCTTTATGGCTTTTGTAAGAGCATTGAAGGCTTGGTGGTTGAGATATTTTGGAGGGAGTTGAGATTGTTGACTTTCCTTGGCTTAGGAAAGTCTTAAGCTTGCTTAGGGAATGTGACAACATTAGGGGGTGGATTAGGCTTGGGTTTAGGATTAGATTTAGGGATGTTAGAGATTAGCAAGTTGATGGCATTCATGAGGGTGGGTGAGTTAGTGGCTAAGCTTGGTTAGTATGGGTGGATGGGGTGGATTAGGCTAAAAAGAGGGTTTAGGATAGGTTAGGGGTTATTATATTTGATGGTTTTATTTATCAAATAGATTTATTTAATAAATGGGGATTTTGGAATTAGATAGAAGAATAGGATGAATTGATAAATAATAGGTTATTTGATTTATCAATTAGGACTATAGATAATTAATTAAATTAATCAGCTAGGGGATGGCAAAGGATTTAATTAAATATAAATTTAATTAATGATGCCTTTAGAGATAACTAAATAGGATTACCAAAGCGGTGTAATCAAATTTAGGTGTCTACACTCACTATACTTGTGCTAACATAATAAATGATACCAAGTTTTTCAAACTCAATTCTGATATTTTTTGACATTTGTTTCATCCACATAACTTGATTGTAGCTAATTGCTTCTACAACATACTCCACCTCAACTATACTCTGAGAAATACAATCTATTTTTTTTAGCCAAGAATCCAATCTTCCTCCAAGAAAGAATGCTCCACCACTGGTGCTCTTTCTATCATCCATATTGCCTGCACAATCCAGATCAATATATGCACATAGAGTAAAATCACTAGATATAACATACCAAATTCCATAGTTAGATGTTCCTTTCAAATATCTAAATATTCTCTTTACTGCTACAAAATGATACTCCTTAGGATAAGCTTCAAATATAGCTACAATACCAACTACATTTGTTATATCTAGTCTGGTGCAGGTCAAATACTACAAATCTCCAATAATGGATCTATACTTCTTCTACTCTACTATAGGTGTCTCATCTTTGCTAGATAACTTGTGACCAATTATCATAGGTTTACCAAACCTTTTCAAAATGTCTTTTAGGTACTTAGCTTGTGAAATGAAAATAAAATTATTGTTCTACATAATCTACAATCCTAGGAAAACCTTCATTTCTCCTATCATGCTCATTTCAAACTCCTTCATCATTTCTTTATCAAATTTATCATTTTATTCATCATTACCTCAAAAAATTATGTCATCAAAAAATACTACTATTATCAACAAACTATTCTCAAATTCATTCAAATACAAGCTCTATCTATCATACCTTTAGCAAATTCAAGCTTATCCAAATAACTGTCCAACCTTGCATACTAGGCTCTATGTGCTTACTTCAAATCATATAGATATTTATTTAGTAAAAATATAATTTCTTTATCTTTTGATAAAGGAAATCCTTTAGGCTTCTAAATATATACCTCTTCTTCAAGTTCTCCATTTAGAAAGGTTGATTTAATGTTCATCCATTAGATAAAGCTTGAACTTATTATTTTCTGCATAAGCCAAGAAAATCATTACTACTTTCATTCTGGCTATAGGTGCATATGTTTCATCATATTATATGCCTTCTTTCTAAAAATATCCCTTGCATACAAGTCTATCCTTGTTCCTCACAACTTCACTTTGCTCATTCATCTTGTTTCTAAATACCTATTTGGTCACTATCACATTCTTGTCTTTCGGTCTAGGAACTAACTCCCATGTATCATTCTTCACAATCTGATCTAATTCCTCCTTCATTCTTGAATTCAATGATCATATTTTTATGCTTTATTTCATGCTTAGATTCAACTTCATATATTAGACATATCTCCTTATTTACTTTGTTTCTTGTCATCACACCTTTGGCTTTGCTTCTAATTACCTATTTAGGAGAGTGATTCTTTGTCAAATTCTTGTTAGGAGTAGGAGTTAACATCTCAACTCTTATCTCATCTCTAGATTCAAATCTCTTCTCTCCTCTTTTCTCCATAGTTAGCACATCATTCTACAAATTATTGTTAGTCTCAAAGAAAAATTTCACATTTTCATGGTTAGCCTTTGGATCAACAATAGTTACCAAAGCTATCTCTTCTACTACTTCTTTCTTAACCAACTCATGCTCATTATCTTTATTATCACAATCATTCAATAATCATTCCATAGTTTCTTTATTTTCTTCATCTTCATTAAAAAGTGAATCATTTCTATATTTTCTTACTCTCTTATGACATCCACATGAAAAATGACCAAACTCTTTACATGTCCAAAAAAAAAAAAAAATTCATACCTTCTAGCTCTCTTTTCATAACAAGATCAATATAGTCTTTCATCTTCATGTATTCTTTGAATCTATATTTGTCTTTTCTTGTGCCTCTATTTTGTTGAATGCAATATAAGGGTTCTATATTTGGGAACTCAATGCTCAAAACTTTACACATATCCAACAACTCATCGAGAACCTCCATCTTTTGGGGGTCAAACTTTCCTCCATCAAACATAGGACTATATTTTCTTAAATGGCTCACCACATATCTGTTAAAGTTGTTAGGATTTTTCCTCAAGGACTTGATACTCTAATACTAATTATTAGAATATATAATTATATCATCTTAAAATGGAAGCAATGCATGTTAATAGTGTTTATCCCTTCAAGTAAGTTGCATGGGGTCATGTCAAGTGCCTTGAATAGGTATTCTTATGGATCTAGCTATTTCCACCATCTTCTTCTTCTCTCCCCCTATTTTTACCTTTTTTTTGACAAATTTCTCTAAGAAACTAAAGACTTTGATTTTTTGGGTCAATGACAACCTGATGGGTCAAGGATGAGCTTGATCCTAACATAGGTCAAGGATGACCTAAAAAATTGACCTAGGGAATGTTGACCTTGACCCTGACCCTAGGTCCAAATTTCAAGTTCTAGAGGTCTCTAGATATCAAGCTTTGAAAACTTTTATTTTCGTACTTCTGGGTTGGTTGTTTTGAGTTTTAGAATGGTAAACTCTTAAATTGCATTTAATATAAGTCCATTTCTATAGGTTAAGGTTAATTGAGATTTAATTATCTATTTTTGGTCTCTATAGAATTTTGTGCCCTACATCACAATATGAGGAAGCCTCCTCTTCTCATTTTGTTTGATGGGGATATATCAGATGATCCATTATTTTGAAGAAAGCATTTCATCAAGAATTTCAAGGAAGTATCCAAGCAATTTTCTCCATTCATGTTCTCTATTGAAGATCAATAATCCAAGAATTCAAGATTCATCATTTAAACACTAGATGTAACCATCATGGTGGTATGAGCTTCCTTCATGATCCTTTATTCATCTTCTAGATCTATTCATTCTTCTCTCAAGGTGGATTCAAAACATACAATCATTGAGGTTTTGATTTAAATTTTCTGATGTTATGTTCAAGCTTTCATATCAACATACTTGTTTACATTTCAAATACAATTCCATATCTATTGAATATCATAGCTTCATTATTGGATCTACTTCTACTACTTGCTATCATTCTTTATTTCAATTCCATTTTTAAGGTTGATTCCAAACTAGACTTTTACCAAGGAAAACCCCTAATCCAAATAATAAAACCATTTTTTATTGTAGGTATAGGTACAAGATAATGAATTGAAGTTCAAATTTGGATACTCTTTACAATGAACTTTCATGATCCATAAATAAAAATTTTGTTAGATTAGTACAGGTCAAGGTCAACTTTTTTGGGTAAGATTGTACCCCGCTATCTAGGCGAAGGTTGATCCACCCTCAAAAGGACAAAAGTTTTTTGGGTTTTCTTTGTCTTGACATTTTTGGTCTAAAGCAGGTCTTAGAATTCCTTGAAACTGTGCACAAACATCAAAAATTAACATTTTTCAAATTGGCCCTACTTTGAGGTTAGTATTTATTTTTTATTAATTTAATATTTCAAGTACATACTTTCTATAGTAGATTATAGGATTTCTTCCTTTCTTCATATTCTAGTAAAAGTAAAAAGTTGTGTCACCTTTTAAGCTGACTTATTAGAATGATCGAAATTGAGTATTTCCATCCAAAAATCAATTTTGTTCAAACATATGGTCTAGATAAATTCATTCTAACTAAGCTATATATGGTCTTACACTATTCCAATTAGAAATGTCTATTAAATGCATCTTTTGTACTAGTTTGTATCGAATTACTAAAGAAATAAAATTATTTTAGAAAACTATCATTTCAATAACTCTTGCTATTTTTTATGATATATTTTTAGTAACATATAAACACCATTTTATAGAGCTCAAAGTCAAGAATATTCTCATATAGAGTTTATAATGTTTTAATTAGACAGAGTATATTGTAATTAAAAAGTTCTATAAGCATGTATTTGAACACTTAAAAAGATGTCAATTTTGAGAAATAAAAAGTATTAAATCATATTAAAAAATTAAAAAATTATATGATGTTCTAGAGGAAAGAGTCCTCTTCAAGAATGTATAATTTTTCTTTTGGTTAGAATAGATTTATTTTCAAAAATATGGTGGGAGATTTAAAACTATCAATTTTAGGTGTTTTGAAATTTGAATCATTATAAAAGAGAAAATATAGGTCTAAAGTTAATTTTTATATTTGATTGTTCTAGCTATATATGTTATGTATAACATAGTCTAAGCTCAAAAGGAAATCATTTTATTTCCATATAGTTTTGTGGTAGGAACTAAACCCCTAGTTTTTAGCATTTGTTAGTAGCTAAAAAATCACGAATAAAAATAAGGAAAATATATCAATTCATATTCCAAATAATTATTAAAAATTATAATTCTAAACTACATCCATTTCTACATATTTCACTAGTTTACTTCATTTCAAATTCTAAATAATAAGACTAGTTTTATGTCATTGATGGTGAACAATTATACTTTTGTTAGCCTTTTCCTTTATAAAAGGGTGACACAAGTTTGTGCTTTTACCCATTCTCTATCATTTGATTCATTGGTGAATTGATCACTTCTTTTGATCAATCCTTTTGGATCTTTCCTTTTGGAAATTTGGGCTAAGGATAGGTCCTATATTCCCCTTCATACATCATATCATATCATACCCCCACATATTCATCCATCCTCTCTCTATATATATTTTTATTCTATTCATTTTGGTGAACCTGATATGAAACTCTTTCTTTTTGTGTTAGATCTTTTGTTTCCTTTTATGCTCTTGCATTTTACATTCAAAAATACAAAAATATCTATATATTTAATAAAATACAAAAACATTTCTTGCATTTCATTTACTATGAAGATTATGGAGGTTCTTTGGTGTGTGGTAATTTTTTCTTATTGCCCTTCTTTTATCATCTCTTTACCATAACTATGATGTTTATGAGAGTATCATTCACTTTATTATGTTGATGATCCTTCATCTTATTCTCACTTACACTTTTGTGAGTTTAACCAATACTAGTTTTCCTACATTCAAAACATTTATTAAAGATTCATGTGGTAGACTTATTATTCTCTTGGATTGTGTGAAGAATTTAGTAGATGATACACCATCTCCTAATCTTCCTAATCCTAATCCTATTATTCCTAATTTAGTGCCTAATTATTCATCTATTAATCCTTTTTCTTCCCATACTTTGATGGAATTCAAGCTATAGTTTAGTATGTAGATGTGCAAGATTTATTTGATTTACCTTCTCTTCTAATTCATGATGATATTAAAGGAAAGGGTAAATAAACTTCTTCAAAATCAATTATTCTACCTTATACAACATTTACTCATGAATATGATAAACAATCACCTCCTTTAGAATCTTTACATGATATGTACACTACAAGATCTAATATGATACCTAAACAAGGTTATAGAGGTTCAGGGCTTGTAGTTAATGAAGATGATATCAAGTATCCAATTCATTTACCCCCTAAAAAGGATCTTCATGGTGTTGGTTGTTTGAAATCTCAAGTCAAGGTAGGTGATGTTGATCATCCTCTCATCTTCATATTCTTCTCCCTATAGGTGAAAAAGATAATCCTGGTACACATCAAGATATAGCTAAAAAGGTGTATGTTGAGTTAATGAATTAAAAAAAAGGAATCTTTAAAACTATACTAAAAGATGCTTTATCCAAGTATAAATTCCCTTTTAATTATCATAATAAATATTTACTTGTTGATTGTAAACATTTCAAATTATATGTTTGAGAAAGAGTGGCTTTAGGAATTATATCTCACTCTAATGGATTTTATAATTTCTTCATAATTTTGATATAGGGGATTCCCCTTGTTCTAATTTAATATAGATCTCTTCTCCTCTTTCCTTTTGACTAGGGGACAAGAGGTGTATTTCCATCCAGTCTCCTAGGAGCCATTAGGCCTTTTATTGGGCTTAATTGTTATTCTTTCTTCTTATTTTAAAATAATTTTGTATTAAGATTATACTGATTTATAGACTCTATTCAAGATATCTTTTCTAAGACATTTTTTTTTTTACAAATGTATCCCTTGTCTTCATCCCCAAGGGGTAAGGTTCTTCCTTCTTTCTCTCTATCCAGGAAACTTTTTTGATTAGCTTATTGGTACTTATTTATATTGTAATATTATTTCATCATAGTGACATATATTTTTATTATCGATAACCTTTTTTATATGAGAGGTATCACGTATTTTCTATGTCACAAATTATGTTCTTTATAAACTCTTACTTTTTATTTGGTGTTAGAGTTGTTTTCCTCATTCCAAAAATTCTTCTTCCTATTCTTTATAAGGGGCTTGATAATTGAACCTTTGTTCCCACTTGGTCTATCTTTGAAAGATGAAATTTTATCTAAAATAACTCCTCTATGGTGGGAGTCTTATTGATAAAATCTTTTCTTTAAGGATCCTTTTTTCATGAGTGACATATCCTTTTCACAATTATCTATACTCTTGGATGTAGGGGTTTATATCCCTCACTAAGAATATGGTATATATTATTATTAAATAGGATATCTACCTACATTATGAAGTAGATATCCTCTTTCTCTTCCTTATCATATCTAGTAGATAGCCATGATAAGCAGGGGGCATATATAGGGTCTCCCTTTTACTATATTTTTTTATTACATGTTAAATCTTGGAAGGTAACACACATAAGATACTATATCCTAAAGAGACATATTTTTTAATTTTCAACATGATAAATCCTTTGAAGGTAAGACATATAAGCTGATAAATCCTAAAGAGACACATTTTCAATATGCTAAATCTCTTGAATGTAATGCACATAAGTTGCTAAATCTTGAGGAGACACACATTTTATATTCATAGTGATATAAGAAGGTGGATCTATGGGTATGTAGAAGCCTTCAAAAGACACATTATAATTGAAAGCATAGTTTATGGCTGAACTATCTAGTTTGGCTCTCCCTCTCCCTTTGTGATTGATAGTAAGGTGGGCATCTTACTCGGTGAAGTAATCAGTTCATTTTCTTTCTTTTCACTTTCATGCTAGTAGGACTTGATGATGAAGCTACATTATTTATAGTGCTACTTTTTTCTTTCTTATGTAATATTTATGTTTTTATGATAGCTTTCTAAATATGATATTAGTATGAGAAATATTTCTTAGCAAGGTTTCTTGTGCTAGTTGATTTAGGTTTGTTTTGTACTAATCCTTCTTTTGTGTCATTTTAATTTTCTTTTCATTTTCACACCCTTGTGCATGTATGTTGAGTTAGAATCCATAGACTAGGAGATTTTATCCTTAGTTAAATGTTATTTTATCTCATTGCAAATCCACTTGGATCTCTTCTTTCTTCTCCTCTACCAAGAGTTTGCATTGAACCCATAATCTTGCTAAAGTGGGGGCTTAATGTATCATCTTAAAATGAAATCACTTCCATGTTAAGAGCATCTATCCCTCTAAGTAAGTGATTTGGGGTCATGCGAACCACCTTGAGTAGGTATTTTCATGGATCTAGCTATTTCCCCCCAATCCTACTTCTCTCCCCTATTTCCAACTTTTTTCTAACAACTTTCTCTAAGAAATTGAAGACTGAATTTTTGGGTCAATGAAAACCTAATGGGTCAAGGACAACCTTGACCTTGACCCTAGGTCCAAATTTTAAGTGCTAAAGGTTTTAAGATATCAAGCTTTGGAAAATTTCATTCTCCCACTTCCAAGTCAGCTATTTTGGGTTTCAAAATGGTAAACTCTTAAATTGAATTTAATCTAGGTCTAATTCTTGGGTTTAAGGTTAATTGGGATTTAATTCTCCAATTTTTGCCTCTCTAGAAGTTTTTGTCCTAGATTCCTATATCAGGAAGCCTAGCCTTCTCTCATTTTCTCTAACGAGAAGATATCAAATGATCCATTATTTCCAAGAAAGAATTTCATCAATAATTTTCATGGAAGTATCCAAGATATTGTCTCTATTCAAGTTCTCTATTGAGGATTAGGGATTCAAGCATTCAAGATTCATCATTCAAACCCTAGATTTAACCATCATGGTGGTGTGATCTTCCTTCAAGATCCTTTGTTTATCTTCTAGATTTATTCAATCTTCTCTCAAGGTGGATTCCAAAGATACAATCATGGAGGTTTTGATTTACATTCGCTAATGTTATCTTCAAGCTTTCATATCAACATACTTGTTTACATTTAAAATATAATTGCATATTAATTTAATATTATAGCTTCATTGTTAGATCTACTTCTACTACTTGCTAGCATTCTTTATCTCAATTCTAATTTTTGAGGTTGATTCCAAACTTGGGTTTGAAAAAGGAAAACTCTTCATCAAAAAAACAAAACCATTCTTTCTTGCAAGTATAGGTATAAGACAATGAATTTATGTTCAAATTTGGATACCCTTTTCAGCGAACTTCTGGAATTTGTGAACATAATTTTGTTAGAGTAGTGTACGTCAAGGTCAACTTTTTGGGGTAAGATTGTGCCCCAAGGTAAGATTATGCCCTGTTATCTAATTCAAGTTCAACCTACCCTTAGAAGGATAAAAGTTTTTTTGGGTTTTCTTTGTCTTGGCATTTCCAATTAGAGAAGGTTGGAAAATTCCCCAAAACTGTGCATAGACATCAGAAATCAACATTTTCACGATTGGGCCTATTTGGAGGTTAGTATTTGTCTTTTATGAATTCAATATTTCAAGTTGATACTTTCTATAGTATATTATAGGATTTCTTCCTTTCTTCATACTCTTAATCATTTGATTTATTGGTGCATTGATCATTTCTTTGTGATCAATCCATTTGGATATTTCCTTTCGAGAATTTTGGTTAAGGATAGGTCCTATATTCCCCCTCATACATCATATCATATCATACCCCCATATACTCATCCATACTCTCTCTCTATATTTTTATTCTATTCAATAATCCACTAATAAAAATGAGAGGGGGAGGGGGTGAATCAGTTATCCAACTATTAGCATAATTATCAACCTTAAAAAAAACTAAAACCACAACAAGATACTCACACACAATAACACTAGATATGTTAACTAGGGAAACCCTTGATTAGATGGAAAACTCCAATGGGGTTGGTACCCATAAAATGATGTACTAATATAAATATTCCTTGTTAGAGGATGGACCCTATTAGGTGTCTATGAATACATTCCGTATATATAAGTCCTTTTTATGAGACATTGAATCCCTATTAGGATATTTTAACCCTGTTAGGAGTTGTGCTAACCCTATTAGGTATTATTTAAGATAGCTAGACCCACTACCCTAACAACTTCAAGGAAAAGGCCAATGAAGCCATTTTCCAAATGATCTCCATATTATTTCTTGCTGAATAATAGAAATGAAATGTACTTCCTTCCTCTTCTTTTGTTCCGTCAACTAGACCTCTTATCCTCCTAATCTTGTAACTAGATCACAAATATTCCATCTAATAATCCCTTGGATCACTTACATACATTTACCTAACACTCTTCTCTTTTTTGTACTTCACTCTTTAATGGATACTTTACAAACAAGGAAAACATCTTTCCTTTATATTGTATCTTCAAAATTATTCCTAGAGTTAGCCTTGAGGCGTTCCCAATTAATTATAATAGGATAATAAATTAATTACAATTAGAATAGCATTTTTGGCTAACAATCTATAAAATATTTCAAACATGTGATACTAGGGCTTGTACACTTGCTGATGTCACCAATAGACTATCCTCTATCACTACCTGACTACACATCTTCTCACTACATCTTGGATGTAATATAGTGAATAAACATTAGGAATTACTTTCCCAATACTCTATCTTTGAATTTTTCTATGTAAATTAGGTACATCTTTGACTTTGACTCTTTGCACTTGACCACATCATCAAGATACTATGCCAAACATGTCAACAACTCCACATCACCAAACAATCAAAACACTGTTTCTACCATTAAGATCTCTATCTGCTACTTAGCTAGCCTCTATAGAAACCATGCTATGTTGAAATCAATAACAAACATAGTCATGAATGCAACATACCAATACTTCCCAATGCTTAGGATATTCCCCCAAAGTATTATAATCAGCATTCATGCTAACACTCCAATGATGCTATTCAAGTAGAATTTATTTGGTACTTTTTTATGATCATGAAATGTAGATGCTCATGATATGAATAGCTTAAGAAAATAAAATATGTGATAAAAAAATGAAGGCGAATGATACATCCTACATTTATTACAAATTAGTATAACTTTGTCTCACTTCATAGTAACATAAAGGAAAAAATGCATAAAGATTATGCAATGAGGAATTAAAAATCATATCAATAATTTAACATTCATTTAAAATAAATAAATTTTGAAAAATATTTTTAGCATAATTTATTGAAATTAAATTGTTGATATATATCCACAACATAAAGGTATAGTAATCAAGACATCCAATAATAACATCCTTGTACATAATTAATAATTGGAATACAAAATAACCTAGATAACATCATAAGGCATCATCATGCATATATGATCAAAACACCAATAAAAAAATATTTTAACATATAAATTGACAATATTGCAATAACCAAAATATAATGCAATAATTAAATCCATCAAATAGTACAACCATTGATTGCATCATATGGGTAGTCACGAAATAAAATTGTGATACAATTGAAAGCTAGGTAGCCAGTGCAATATAACTTAGTAAAACCATCACTCACATTATAACCACTTAATTCATAATGTCTCACAATCCAAATACCTACAAGACCACCAAAAAATATTAGAATGAACAAAAGTTTTAATTACATTAGGTGCATCTCATAATACTAGCATAAAATCATAACACATGAATAGTCATTGAGTCACATAACCAACACAAAAATTCACATAGAAGTTATCAAAACATCTAGATACAAAGAAAGTCATCATGAATCAGGTATACAACCAATAAAAATAAAATAGTTCTCACAAACATGTGAAGCATACATATCTTACTAATGAAATGACATAATAAGATCATCTCAAAATTTTAAACCTCACACAAGTCCACTATGATCACACAATACAACAATATAAGATCAAAGGAACATTATTTAGGATTTTATAAAAAATACAAATGAGAGAGATACTATATCATCCACCATGAAGACTAGGCTTACTCTTGGAAGTTTTCAAGTCAAATCAAAACAATCACATTGTGTACAAGATTAAAACCATTCCAAGCCATGAAAATTATCCATTAGTACAACAAAATCATACCAATTCCTTATCAACTAGCCTCACTATTTCTAAAAGCATATAACATGCTAAAGAGCATCAATAATTCTCATAGAGTTCAATATGAAACTTAATACATGTTAGGAAAGACACATATAGACATGATATTTTAGAATAAGGCACAACAAAAGCCACCCTACTTCATTACAAGGCATCCAATATTAAAACACTTTCATCAAGGGTCTTGTCAAAGATGAAGGAACCAAAATCTCAATTCACCAACTTAGGAGAAAGGTTAAAGTTCTTAGAGTAAGTTATTTATTACTACCTTAGCTCTCTTAGGTGCATATAATTAATATTTTATATTGATTATAATGCACAAACCTATTTTTTCTTTCCTTTAGGGTTTTGTTCACCTTTAAAGGTTGAACCTTTGTACTTTTTGTCTATATAACTTAGAATACATTTTCACTCTCATATTGTTGAGAACTTCTAAGCTCTACTTGTTCCATTTTTTGGTTTCTCTTCATTTTAGGATATTTGTATGCAGGTGTTCTTGAGGATCTATGAAGTTAGTTTTCTCAACTTCTACATGGTATCAAAACATGATAGCAAAGGATGGGCTACTAGATGCATAAATAGGTGGTAATTGCTAGGGTGTAGGTACGAACGGGTTTGTAGGTCCCCAAAAAAAATTGCCAAGGCACAATGCACCAATCATAAGAAGCTTGAGGTCAAACAGTAGGAAAAATAATGATCTCTTCTATAGATTTGCATCATGCAAAAAACCATTGATATGCGCTCCACAAAACAGATAGCAAGGGGGCACCTCCAATGTGATACAAGGCAATCATATGTATGCATTCTTAAATTCACTTAATCTAGACTAAGTGCTTCAATACAAAGGTACCTTCTACATCCCCAACATGCCAAGAAAGTAGCATAACCTAGCCATTGACATGCTCCAAATCCACTGATCCAGATCCATAACAAAATGCCAAATCTGCTAAAGATCACGTTGTGCAAAGAGCCATAGTGATTACAATTTCATTCCCAATGAAACAACATGGAAATTCAAAGGAAGGCTACCTATGGAGGATAAATGGGCTTGCATAGGTACACTATGATGAAAGAAAGGTGATGTGCAAGTTGAGAGCTCATATCAACTACACCAGAGCTACCAACATTGTGGTGCAAACGTCAGCATTCCCATCAATTCTGTTGACTACAAAAAAGCTGCCCAACCAAGGCACAAATGATGCAAAACCAAAATAGACTAATGATAAAACATCAAGTTTAAAATATAAAAAAAATTGATAAAATAAAATTGTTGCTTGGATTTGCGTGTCGAGTGTAAAAAATTTGCCTCAAATTTCAATAGCCTCCAAACTAGACTTTTTTGTTATATGGAAATGGGGGTTTTTGAATGCTTTGAGCTCAACAGTGATGTCAATTTGGGCTCAAAGTGTACGAAAAAAAAAAGACCCCCCAGATCCAATAAAATAACCACTAAAAGCTCAAATCTAAATACCAATGTCAAATCTGACAATAACAGAATAGGGGCATGTTCAGATCTGGAGCTCTAGTACCATGTTGAAGTTGATGAATAATCAACCCCACAGCTCCAAGAATCATCTGCATGCAAACACCTATTACAAAAGAGAGAGGCAAAAATCTATGGAGGCAAGAATTGCCAGATCCATTGCTAAGACATTCTTGATGAGCAAAAAAAAAGAGATTTCTATAATCAAAACTAAATTATCTCAAGTTAATTTTTACAATAAGAGATTGTCCTTATAAAGGAGATTGAAACCCTAAAAAAGGTCTAACCTAGGTTGCATCAATTAGGCCTTCCTATCATTTAGTGGTTTCCTTGTTCTATGCCCTTATTTCTTCTGCATTGGAGTTCCGTTGGTTCATTCATTTCTATAGGGGCTTCATCATTCTGGGGGCACTTTGATGTCTCATCTCTCTCTCAGGGGGTGGGGGGGGGGTGTTTATGGTTTTGAGAGAGCCTCTTGAGCCATTTTCTTTCTGTTGTTTGTTTCTATCTCTTTTTGGAGAGGGGTTTTTCCCACTAGGTTTTCTCCTTTGTCTCTGATTTATAGAGATTTCCTTGTATTGGGTACCTGATCATGCCTTGTTGTTGGGACCCATTTTTCCTTCTTTCATAGCTTTGCTATGTTAGCTTCCTCCTAAGCTTCACTTAAGGGGGGGTGTTAGAGTAAGTTATTTATTACTCTAGTTGCTTCAGCTCTCTTAGGTGCATATAATTAATATTAATTAATATTTTATATTAATTATAATGCACAAACCTAATTTTTCTTTCCTTTAGGATTTTTTTCACCTTTAAATGTTGAACCTTTATAATTTTCATTTATATAACTTAGAATACATTTTCACTCTCATATTTTTGAGAACTTCTAAGCTCTGCTTTTTTCATTTTCTGATTTCTCTTCATTGCAGGATATTTTCATGTAGGTGTTCTTGAGGATCTGTGAAGTTGGTTTTCTCAACTTCTACAAAAGTCAACCTCAAATATTGAATAAAACTATCATGCTCACCTATAGTATACATTACTCCAATTAAAGTGTCACTAACTCAACAAAGATTATAAAAAGGAAAGATTTATCCATAAAAATTACACTTCTCTTAGGGATTCTACATCCAACTTAGGTGTACCAAGATACAAAAAATGTATAGTGGCCTCTTACAAGCATGAACATTCACAATATAAAGGCTCAATAGTGCATTCCTTCCACTTGAAGGGATACATATATCACAAAAAATGACCAAGCCTAGGAGCAATGTGGTTTTTATGACATCAAGAGCTCAACTATAAATGGAAACTAGGGTTACACAAACCAACTATACAATGGCCTAATATTCAAGGAGGAAATTAGTCCCAAATGGAGAACATCATCCTACAACTACATAAATGTACAAGTTCATATAGTAAGATATGGCAACTAGTACAATGTCCTGGCTAAAATCTAGGAATACTACACTTCAAATGATCATTTGAAAATTGTATCTCCAACATGGGTCACACTAAGTGGGGATGACTCAATGAACACACACACATACAATCATAAAGAGATACCAAAAGAGTGTCATGTCTAGGAAATTGGAACCATCTATGTCCCCATTCATACTAACCCAAAGAAGTATCATGGAACTCACTATAGATGTCACCCCAAGTAACACCCATCAACACTAAAAAAACTAGTGGTGCATCAAGAAGATCCACAATCACTCTGAAAGAGGAAAAAACAACAAAAGTACACTATCATAAAGAACTACAACACAAATCAAAAGGCATAGGTGGGCTAATTGATACCCAACTATCTAGATTAATAGTGCCACTAAAAAAGACACTTAAAACCCTCAAATTTCACAATAGGGAGAAAATAGTAATCTTGCTAAGGACACACCCTAAAAATAATGAAATAATCAAGCTGAACCAATACTATACAAGATACAAAAAGTCTATAGAATTTTTTTTTTTTTTATATATATATCATGATTCCATCCAATGCTAGAACTAAGGTTTACTAAAAATAACTTTTTATTTTGTAACCATTAACACAAATTTCATGTAATTGTAGTTTTAACTAACATGGTACATAATTACAAATATTTTTACAATGCAGTAAACATACATGTCAAGGAGATCTACTATTCAATGCATCAAAAATAAATTAATTCTAACATATGCATACATCGTTATCAATTTTCACTTCTTTCTATGCACAACATAAGATTTTCTGATAATTAAATAAAAAATTACTCATGTCTCACCTTTGTAGTACTAGAAAAATACAATATGACATGTCCTCTATGATGTTCTCCCATGCACATACCATAAATATTCCACATTAAACATGATAGAGTCACAACCACAAGACTAGACACGAATAAAAATTACTCAAAATAGTCACTATGAAAAGAATAAAGAAACCACATGCAAAAAATTTTGTCCAATAGTAAATCCCAAAATGACCTCATTCAAATGATAAATAAAATGTGACAAAACAAATAGATGAAGAAGTTTTAGTGAAATGTATCATTATAATAAACACCAAAACCTCAATGCTAGCCCACATAACTCATGGAAACGTCTACCAAGAAATAAAATAAATCATCAGTGAAGAATTATATCATGAAATATTGTGGCCAAAATAAATTGCAAAAGAGAGAGTAACTATTGGACATCAAACTAAGAGATACACCATCTCAAAATTGTTATAAAATAATCCCAAACACACATCAAACAATAATCCATCAAGGATTTCAAAAATATGCACCAATATACTTCTAACAAAAGACACAATATTCTTTCCCATTTAAAATTTACTTATACATTTCCATGCAATGTAATAATTTAATTTTTTAGAGTTCCAATCACATGGGAGTCTAAGAAAAACTTCAAAACATATGTTGAATGCAAAAACATAAGTTTTCTAGGTATGTAACACATCAAAAAGTAATTACAACCATGAGGTGAGACATATTCATGGTTAAAAAATGAGGTTCAGTTGACTCTAAGATGTGTCACTTTCCTCATACAAGAGGGTTTAGACAATTATATGTCAAGGAATACTATGCTAATAATAAAAAAGATTCTTCCCACAATGACAATATGCACAACTTGTACCACAAGCCGTCAAATCTAGTTATAACAATACAAAACCACTCAAGTCACAAGGGTATGATAATAATATCAACACCATACAAGTGAAAAATAACCTCAATATCAAAAGAGTGACACATAATCTCTACTATCACCAAGGATTCATTGAACTTAATTCAAGGTCACAAAAACAAAATACCAAATTCATATGATTCTATTGAACAAACATCTCAACAAGATGCTTTATAGTCACACATATAAATTTTATAGAAGGATAAGAAACCATGCAATTTGAGATATAAGTCATTAGACCTATATCATCTTAAAATGGACATAGTTTAATACATTTTATCTCCCTTCCTTTAATGACCTTATGAACCATGGATGAACTTGTTCTCAATCAACTCTTTTTCCCACTGAGTTCACTCCTTTTCACTCATGTCACCATAGTTTCTAAGACCCCTATCACTCTCTTTCTTTGAGAAGAACTAGGAATAGGTCAACCTAGAGGATTAGGTCTAATTGGGAGGAATAGGTCAAACTAAGTTGACCTATCTAAACTAGGTTGACCCAAGTTGACCTATTTCCCAAAGATTTTAAGTCTTGGGGCTAGTTTTATCTGATGGAGTTAAATTTTAAAATTGGGTGACTCTGTCATCTTGCTTTTTTCTTCAATCCCAAAAACTAGTATAAAAGGAAGTCTAGGCACTTCATTCTCATATCATTAGACATCAAGAAGAAACTATAAGCACTCAAGAAATATGACTTCCTAAGGATTTCAAGCATTGAAGAATTAAGGAAAGAACAAAAGATTATATTGTTTGAAAAACCACCTAATAGTGGCTCAATGTACCTTTAAAGAATTAAAGAAATTTGCTAGCTAGAAATTAGAAAAGAAATATCTATTAGGAGATCTACAAGACAATATAGATGTGTATAATTATACCTCTAATCTAAGGGGATTATTCAATAATCTACCAATTGATCAACTAATGGATTTCACCTAGCTTAAGATATTGAAGAAAGGAGGATGTAAAGGAGGATAAAAATATCATTTAAATAAATTCTCTAAAAAACACCATGATGGGGAGTGTACTTTGAAAAAAGAAAACATGGTAAGTATGAGTCTACAAAAAAATCTAAGGTCCCATACAAAAGGGTAAATTTTCAAAACAAACTCCACCATGATTGTTAGAAATGAGAAATGAAAAGATTCCAAGGGGAATTAAGTGCTTTATATATAAAGGAACTCATTATGCAATTGACCACCCCAAAAAATAAAATCCCAAAATAAAAATTTATGAAATTTTTGAAAGAGAAAATTAGGTTTTAGATGTTGTCAAGAGCAAGGACTATTCTAATGATTTGGAAGGTCTCTATGAGCTAATATAATTTGTTCTTGAAAAGGATATATGTATAAGGATTAGATGAGGAGGTATGAACATTCATCATTAGAAGAAAGAGACTTTCCCTCTAAATCCTCATCCTCAAAAGAACATGACCATCTTATTTTGTTATTGAAAATCACATTGAAAGATATTGAAAAAAAATTCCAAAAAAAATAAATTCAAAGAACGCTTATACAACCCCAATAAAGAAGAGAGAAAGAAAATAGTTAAATAACATTCTACTACATTAAAAATACTTGAGGAAAAAAATGATGAAATCATGAAACAAATATAGGTATAGGATTGATTATTGATAGGTGAGGGGCAACAGCAGGGGGGGGGGGGGGGGGGGGAGGCAGGTGGTGGGGCATGAATCAGTAATTACCAAACTTAATAATTTCTCCCTTACTCTTTTCTTTCACATAGTTTACTAATAAGATCTAGTTATACCTATAGTGCTCTTAGCAATTAAATAAACAATAAACTCAAAATAAACATTATTACCATCCACACAAATATAAAAGAAAGATTTATCTCATGGAATCTCAATTAAGGTGAAAGCCATGGTGTAAGAATGGTGCTCACAAATATAATACTCTTTTGGAATACACTATGTTAGGAGCTTACCCAATTAAGGGTTACAAACACCATTAAGTGTACCTTGTTACATGATTTTCCTCTAGATTTTTTGGGATATTTACTTTGCTAGGAGTGACCTTGTTGAATGATTTTAACACTCCAATCTAAGAATGTCACCTTGTTATCTAGGTTTTACAATAGACCGATTGACGCCACCCTTCAAAGGGATTTAGACTACTATAATGGTAAGAAAGTAACAAAAATAAAAAAAGATCTATAATTTTCATTGCCTTTATATATGAGATCGAATGAAGTTCTTCAATATAAAAACATACCATTCATTATTCTCCTTCTTCCTTTCTCTTCTTCATTAGCTCTACTACCAACTGCTACTCTACTCTCTCTCTCTTCCTCTCTTTTTCCTTTTCCTTTTTATGCTTTACAAACCTTAACCCTAGATCTTATGATAAAAAAAGACATCTCTCTACTTAGATAAAAAATTATGGATATATATAGCATTACTTACCTTTAAAATTTAACATTACTTTTCCACTTTATAGATAAGATATAGCTTCATAGATAAGCCTCTTCTCTCCAATATCTTGATAGGATAATCCATCACATAAAATTATTTCCATTTATCATTTTAGTTGGTACCTAGTAAGGTGCTTCCCTTAATTTCTTCTCAATTCATGAATTCTTCAACCAATAGAATTGCTAAATATATAGTAATGATGAGAAATAATATGTCAATCATTTAACATCAATGACAAATATTATAACTAATTAATAATTACAATTCATATCTTTCTTTATTCCATCAACAACGTGTGAATCTATTATGCCAACAATCTCCCCCTTTGGCATTGATGGAAAACTAATAAGAATTATAGTCTTATACTAGATAACCAATCTCCCCTATTGAATATGATGTAACTTTTTGGATTCTCTTCAACTTATTATCTTAGACTCTTCAATAATTCTTCTTATGTCTACTCCAAACTTCTCCTTTTCTCTGATTACTATACTTCTCTCCATTAATCCAAAGGAATCATACCCTTTTAAGCTTACTTTTATTTTGATTTCATGGAATTTCCTCTTTCTTGACTATTTTTCTCCTAAGAAGCCCTTGTCTTGATCAATCCATACAAAAAGTACTTTTTTAGGTTCTTCAAGAACTAATACACACTCTATCTTCTTAGTTGAATTTTAATAGGGGTAGAACCCCTAGTTTACTCCTAAAGTGCTCAAAGATCTCACTTGGTAGTGGCTTGGTAAATATATCCACAACTTGTTCCTTGGTTAAAATGTATTCCAGTCTAACTTCTTTATTCTGTACTTTCTCTCTTAGAAAATGATACTTTATTTCTATGTGTTTATTTTTTGAGTGCATTAACAAAGTCATGGACAAGTATAACTTTAGTGGCAAATATTTTCCAAGTGATGAATTTCACTCATCAAGGAGATTTGAATTTGGAGAAAAAAATTACACTTTTAAGGTGCCCTTTTCATCCACGGTTTATGGTAATTGGGTTTCATGCTTATGCTAATTGCCAATAATGATACATAATTATTTTTATTTTGGTGATTATTTCCACAATGTAAGATCTAATCTTTCTAAACTATAAATTAAGTATTTTTTCCTACAATTTATGAGGCTTGTCTTATTTGATGGTCACATTCTCCAATATGTGGTAAAAAATTAAGTTATATGTAAAGTACATATAATTGACAATTGTCTCTATTCCAAAGACTTTAAAAGAAATTTCTTATCATTCTAATCTTTGGCCTAAAATAGAATTGACTGTGGACAAGTGTCATTATTCAAGAGACTTCCTCTAACACTTTTTCTTTAACATTTTATCCATAAATAGGATTTATACCATTGATTTAGGATCATCTAACAATTATTAAAAAGATTTATTGTATTTTATAAAATTATGGTTTCTAGCTATTTGTACTTTTGGCCACAATTAAATAATTAAATATTTTCCAACATCTTACAAAATTTTAATATGATAGAAACAAAATTGAGAATAAAATTAAATGTTTTCCTACTTTGGATAAAAAAATTCCAATAGAAATTAAATTATTCCCTCTAAAACTATGTTGGATTCACCATAATTATATACATTTTCCAAAGGTGGGGAGAGGGGGGTTTCTTATTAAAGTTATTTGTATTCATGGATATGTTTTATGGCACTAGTATTACCACAATGTATAACAATAGGATCTTTAATTGGTTCTTATATTCCTTCTAGAATTTATTTCATCCATATAACTTGTTGATAATTGATTGCATGAGCTGCCACATACTCTGCTTGTGCAGCTAATTGTGATATAAAATTCTACTTTTGCTAATCTATGCAACTAGTCTTTCTCCACAAAAAATGCTCCAATATTTTTTCTCTTTCTTTCATCACTATTGCCTCCCCAATATGCATATGCATAGACTTTTAAATAAAAATATCCTTTCTTTTCATACCATAAACCAAAATCTTGAGTACCCTTGAGATATTGAAATATCTGTTTAACTAATGTCAAATGTGATTCCTTGGGTTATGGTGAAAATATTACAACAATTACTACAAATTGAGCTATGTCTGGTCTAGTGTGAACAACATATTGTATCTTCCCAATCATCAATCTATACAAGGTTTCATTCACTTCTTTTTGATTCATCATCTTTAGATAATTTACAACTAGTAACCATCAGTGTACAAACATGTTTATATTCTTCCATTCCAAATGTCTTCAAAATTTCTTCTACATATTTTGACTAAGTAATGTAGATGCCCTTTGTCATATGTTGTACACCAAAAGTCCAGTGATTTTTTTTATTTCTCCAATCAGAGACATTTCAAATTCATTCCCCGTCTCTCTTACAAATGATTTGCTTAATGCATCATCTCCTCCAAATATTATGTCATCCAAAAAGAATTCAACAATTATAACTTTGTCTTGAATCTCAATCTTATGATACAAATTAAACTTATCACCTTTTTTGAAAAACCCTATTTTGATCAAATAAGTGTGTAGTCTCTCATACCATGCTCTTTGTCCTTTCTTAAATCTATATGAAGCTTTGTGTAACCTACATACCAAATATTTTTCTTTTTTTGTGGAAAACCCTTCTAGTTTCTCAATGTATACCTCTTCCTGCAATAATCTATTTAAATTTTTTAATTTAATATCCATTTGATATACCTTAAATTCTATATAAGATGCACATTCCAACAATATTCTAACTCCTTCAAGTTTGGCTACTAGAGAAAATAAATATTTATAATCTAATCATTCTTCCTATGCATTTCCTTTGCAAACCAATATAGCTTTGTTTGTAATCACTTAACTGCTTTCATTCAACTTATTCCTAAATACCCACTTAGTTCTAATAACATTTTCCCCCTCAAGTCTAGGAACTAGTGACCAAGTTCTATTCTTCTCTATTTGATTAAGTTTATCCATCATAGCTTGCTTCTAATCCTCATCTTATAAAGAATATCTAACCATTTTTTGTTGTATCTCTAATATTAAACATGCAGAATTTCTTTCTCTTATATGTCTTTTGTTTAATACTACTTCATTTCTATGTACAATTACATCTAGCAGGCTATGATTGATTTGTATCCTCTTTGGTGTAATAGTTATTGTGTTTGAATTTTTCTCATCGGTTTTTTCTTTCCAAGGCATTTTCAATAGAGTGTTGTTAGTTCGTGTATTTGTTTTTTGTATACCAATTTTCTTAGGTTCAATTTATATATCAACTCATTATGTTATGGTTTCCTTCTACTACATCCATTATTTTGTTTGGAGATTTCATCTATATTCAAATTTTCACTATCAATGAGTTTATTTGTTTTCAAATTCAAACACTTGTATTTCTTCCTTTTGGTTAAGGAACCCAAAAATATTTCTTCACTTTATGTTTCAAGAATTTCATTTTGTTCATCTTTCTTTAAGTAGCACTTACTGCTGACTACTCTGAAATAACTTACATTTGGTATTATTTCATACCAAATTTCATAAGGGGTCTTATTCACTCCTTTCCTAAGTTGTACCCAATTAATAGTATAGACTATTGTACTGATGGCTTCTCTTTGAAATTTTTATGACACATTATTCTTACTTAGGAATGCTCTTTCACATTCAACTATGGATATGTTCCTCCTTTCTACAATTACATTGTGTTGATGTATTCTTGGTGCTATGAACTATCTTTTGAATTCATTTGATTTAAACTCACCTTCTCTATCTAATTTGAGACACTTCAAGGTTCTTCTAGTTCATTTTTCTAGTCCAGCCTCATACTTTTTGAATATATCAAATGCTTCTAATTTTTCTTTAAAAAAACATAATTGGCATTATTCTTGAATAGTCATTAAAAAAAAGTATAAATAATCTATCTCCATGATAGTTCTTTGGACCAATAGGGCCACAATCATCGATGTGAGTTCTCAATTTAATAGATTTTTTTTAGTGTTCTTTGCTTGAAAAACTTGACCATGTCATCTTTTCAAAGTGATGTTCATTCCATACATCATTCTCTAGTTTATAATTTACTATTGGCATTCCTCTTACACTTTTCTTCTTTCTTACTTTTTCTAAATTGTCAAAATTTAAATGACATAATCCCTTGTTCTATAACCACCTTTCTTCAATTTTAGCAATCAAAAAATGTCCTATTGATGTACACAACTAAAAAAGACTCCCTTTTATTTGTTCACTAGTAACATGTAATCTTTTATTATTTTCAAATATATTATCATTTACCATTACTAAACTCAAACTTAAAACCTTTATTGTTCAATTGTGAAACACTCAAAATATTGTAATGTAAACCATCAACCCAATAAACTTTATCACAGACAATACCATCAGTTAGATTAATTGGACATTTTCCTTTGATCATGTAGGGTGATCCATTACCAAATTCAAGTGATCCCCCCTCACATAGTTCCATGGTTGAAAATTTATCTTTGTCTCCATTTATGTGATGTGTGCATTAACCATCAATGATCTAGTTAATTTTTTTGTCCACTCATGAGATTAATGCCTTTTAATCTCCAATAACTTCTTTTTTGGTGGTTGATTCATCTATTATGAAAACATAAAATATTTCATCATCTCCGTCTCCATTGTCTTGATCTCAACTATATAACACACTTTCTTTCCTTTCTATCCAAAGTATTTTTTCTTCTTATAATAGTTCATATTTTCTTCAGTTTGCTCCTTATTTGGTTTGTTAGGACACCTATGTACAAAATGACCAATCTTTCTATAATTCTAGCATGCAATGCAAATCTTTCTTTTGTATATACATTTTCCTTTTGGAAATCTTTTTGTGATTAAGGCTTCCAACTCTTCTAGCTCTTTCTCTTTTGTTTCTAGGCCTTCATATTCTCCATCATCAAGAAATATTCTTCTTCAGTGTATATATTCAGTTTTTGAAGCTTGAAGTAAAATTTTACCAGTTGGTTAGGGTAAAAGCACAAACTTGTATTACCCTTTTCTAAAGGAAAAGGCTATAAAAAAAATTTTTATTCAACTTCAATGTCATAAAAGTGACATTATTATTTGGAATTTGAAAATGAAGTAAATTGATGAAATGTGTACAAATGGATAAATTTTAGGCTTATAATTTCAAATATGAATTGATATATTTTTCTTTTTTCTTAATATTATTTTATAGTTTCTAAAAAATGATGAAAATCAAGGCTCTAGTTCGAACCAAAAAACTATATCTACATAAATATTTTCCCTTTGATTTCAAAATATGTTATAGAGGGCATATATAGTTAGTCCAATAAAAATACAAATTGGTTTTTGATCTATATTTTCTCATTTATAACAACTCAAATTATAGCACACCTAAAATCAATAGTTTCATCTCCTACCATATTTCTCATAACAAATATATTCTATTAAAGAGAAAAAATTTCCACAATCCATTATATTGAACTGATATGTTTCTGGATTTGATTGTGTTAAGACTTTTACCATTTACATTTCAAATCACACTACATGATCCATCATTAGGATGAAGAGTAGGATGATTGTTTTTTGCATCTGTTGCTCTTCATCCTGATGATGGATCACAGAGTGTGATTCAAAACATTTATGGTAAAAATGTTAACACAATTGAATCCAGAAACATATCAGTAAAATATATTCTAACCAAAATGAAAATTATATATTCTAGAAGAGGACTCTCTCCTCTAGCACGCTATATATTTTTCAAAATTTTTAATATGATTTACAATTTTTTCTTTCACAAAATCAAGAGCTTCTTGACTATTAAAATATGTAATTGTAGTATTTTTAATTACAATATATTATGTCTAATTAATATAATATAAACATTATATGAGTGCATTCTTGACTTTGATATCTACAAATGGTATTTTTTATATTATTTAAAAATATGATTAAATATAGTAGGATTCATGGAAATATTACCTTTTTTCAAATAATTTAATTTTTGTAGTAATTGGGCACAAATTGGTATAAAACTGCATTTAATAGTCATTTCTAATTGGAAAATTTGGAACACTTGTGTGACTTATCTAAAATGAATTTAGTTAGATCATATGTTTAACCAAAATTGAGTTTTAATTATAAATACTCAAATTTAGTCATTCTAATAAGTCATCCTAAAAGGTGACACAACTTTGTGCTTTTACTTATTGACTATTATTGTAGTTTCTTAGCTCAAATACTATTAACCTATTGATAAGTAATTAATGATAATATTACTTTTATTGATAGTTATTAGTTCTTGTATAGATGAAATTCTAATTGCATATTAGTTAAATAAAGTTCTCAACATCTTAATTACAACTTCACTTTCTTCAATATTACCTCTAGCTCCTTTGATTACAACAACAATTTCTTTGATTATTATTCTATATTGTGAAATAGTATATTTCTCCTTCAATTTTATTGCATCCAATTTTCCTTTTAGTCCTTCTACTTTGGCTTCTAGAACATGTGTATCTCCATGATGTACTTTTAATAATTTATCCCACATTCATTTAGCTATTGTCAAACCTTGTCTATCAATATACATTGAGTTCTTTAAGGAACTAGCTAGTTCTATCATTACTATGTTGTGTAATAGCTTTGTCTTCTTCTACATGTCATCAAGGGGTTTAGTATATTTGTTGATCTCCAAGTCTATATTTTTGATTAGTGGCCAAACACTTAGTCATTTGAAAGTCATTTACTAGGGAAGATTAAAAGGTCATCATTACGACTAAGTTATCTAGTAAAGGCCAAGAATGTTACACTAAAAACAAGTAGAACAATGATTGCTAAGCAATTCAGTAAAGACCGAGAAGATATGTGAGTTGAGGAATATAGTATGAGCTGAGTAATTTAATTATGACTAGGAATATTGAGAAGTTATCAAGTGTTAAGAATACAAACTTATACAAGTTGAGCAACAACATACATGAAAAAATGTCAGAAGCACTCAAGTGTCAAGCAATACAATTTTGTTATGTGAGTTTGTAATGGAAAAAACTCATATGTGAATCATTGTGGTTGAAATTTCTATAATATATAATATTTTTAGAGAAAAACCAGATTCTATTTACTCATCATTAGTAGAAGGTGATGATCCCTAGGCAAACAATTCAACCAATTAGAAAAAAGGGACACAAATGGAAAAAGATGATGAAGTCTAAACTGTTGGTTAGGATCTAGAAGTTTCACATGAAGTCTATTTAAGGAGGATTATAAAAATAGAATCATGATGAGGATGAAATATGAAAGGAAATAGACATGTGAAGGAGTTGAAGAGTTAGATCTAGTAGAGAGAGAAATTAGAGCAGTGGAGGACTGTCCACATATGTACCAGATTAGGAGAATCAAAATGGAGATAAGGGAAATATGAGACCCAAGATCAACTTATAGAGAACATTGAGGTTTAGGTAATGAATCAGTTAGTTTTTAATTGAGATAGGTCAAATCTCTTAATAGAGTGGTCCTAATAGGTCTATGTAAATCTCCTAACCTAGTCCTTGCTATATTGTAAGTGTTATGCTCTCTAACAAGGAAAGACCTAATAATATTTTAAGCATTTAATAGGACATCCCTTTAACTTGGTAGATCATATCTTAAGGTCAAAATTGTAACCTTAATAGGTTAACTTTATTGTTGCAACCATGAATATTTGTGGGTTTCATCCCCACCCTAGTTTTACCTTCATCATGAAGTGTTTCCAAGTAATGAAATCATTGTGTTATGTGTTGAACTATTATAGTTGTGATGAACTTATTTTGATTCAAAACTAAATTTTTAATGATGAATTAGTTATAATTCAATGATATTGATTTTATATCAAAAGTTTAAGATCTTAAATCAGCCCCCCTCTTAGTATCTTGTTTCCCAAATATATATTCCAATAATTAGTATTAGAGCTTAGTTCTCTTGACATGAAGTTTAACAAATTTAGAGGATAAGATCATGGAGATGAAATTATAAAAGATAGGAAAGATCATTGAGAATTAGATAATTGAAATATAGATCAGGTTGCAACAATTAGAGACAAAAAGAGAAGAATTGAGAAAATCCCTCAAAAGGAGAAGAGAGATGGCTATATAGCTTAATGACACTCAATACATAAAAGTTAACACAATATGTTTGCTAGATAATGAAAATAATAGTAACAAGGATGAAGCAATTCCAAAATTACTAGAAAATAATAGTTCCCTAGTGAAAGAAGCAAAAGATTTGAATATTGAACAAGAAATCAAATTTGTCAGACTACATGAAGCTATTGAAAAAAATAAGAAATCAATAGAAGATAATCTCATAGTTGAAGAAGATAAAAGGAATATAGCTAATAGACTTGAAGAAACATCATTTGAAGTTTAGAAGCTTACAAATACTCATGTTGATATAATAAAGCAATTGGTAAATGAAAATCAGGAAGCAAACAGAAAAGATTTGGAGATCACAAATCTAAAGTTACATAATGAGAAATTGAAGAAAGAGTTAAAGCATAAAAAGAAACACATGGAAAGGATGAAGAAACCAAATGAGGTAATCAAACATTTTTAAGACATGATGAAGTCACTAAGAGAAAAGGAAACATCGGGACTTCAATACAAGAAATCTTCAAATACTAGAGAAGGAGAATCATCCAAAAGTGAAGAACAAATGAATGCTAAAGGCAAACCTACATTCCATTAATTTGGAAATATTGGACATATAAAAAACCTCTATAGAATAAAAAAATGGTAAGAAAACTTCTAAACCTAAGCCAAATAGTAATTGTTCTAAATGCAAGAAATTTGGACATTAAGCTCATGAATGTAGAACAAAGAGCATTGATTCAACTAGAAAGGTATCTAGATTCCAAGGTCACTGCTATAATTGTCAAAAGTATGGACATAAGGCTTATGAGTGAAAATTCAAAAAGAAATCAAACTAGTCACCTAGAAAACAAGCTCATGCCAAAAAGAAAGATAATTCCCATGATTGGGATTATAACACATGGTACAGTTGTCACTATTGTGGAGAATAGGGACACATTCATGATAATTATTTAGGATACATTTCATAGGAAATTAAAAGAAATGGCTAAATGGTGAGATAACATATCTTAGCTATCTTAGATTGGAACACATCAATAAGAATTGCAAAACTAGGACACCTATACTAGCATCAAGAAATGTAAATGACAAATCATAAAAGAAGAAGACATGGATAGAGGTAGTGGAAGCTGGAAGAAACATAATAGAAGACATTGTGATCACACAATCAAATGGGTCTAATGATCACCCTACATCTCACTAAAAGAAAATATGTATGTAAGAACAGTATACTTGAAAGCTATATTTTACGTCAATTCCTAGAATTAAAGTGTGGAAAAGATATATTTTCATAATTAGAGATGTTTAAAAAATATTAGAAATGAAAATTTAGTAAGTACCAAGCATCAATGGTATAGTCTATATTGATTGAGTCCTATAGTATAGACTAAGTGATCAAGAAGAATCACATACTAATCGAGTGAGTTAGTTATGACCGAGTGCATAAATTAAGATCAAGCTAAAGTTAAGACCAAGCACATCTATCATATAGTATTTGAATACAAGGACATTTATTGTAGCCCTAAATTGAAAGATCAAAGGTATATATCAAATCTAAATGATTACTATGCTTAGCGAATGATTAAAGAATTGAAGAGAAGACTAAAGGAGATCTCAAAAACCAGAGCAAGGAATCACAACAAGGAATTATCAAATTTGTGAAAAGAAATAAGTATTACTCTTATTGTTGAGTAAGGTATTTTGTGAAAATATTTTATTGAAAACCCTACTTCATAATGACATCTGGAAGTGAAATGATAAAGGATAACAATGCACAAATTATAAGGAAGGATCACGAACCTCCACCAAACTTAAAAAACATAGTTAATATTGAAATACCTACTGATAATGTTGGAGCATTGTGATCTAGTCCACATAGTGTCTAGACTTTGCAAGAAATCAAATCATGTTACCAATGTAAAATAAGAAAAATTGGAGATTTTTAAATCAAAAGAGTTTATGAAAAGTTGTGTGTAGATGGAATTATGAAAGATGAATTCAAATAATTGTAGACAAAGGGTTGACTTGTGCCCTAAATTTTTCCAAAGTTTTCAAGAATGAATGGATCAAAAGTTTTCTAAGCCAAGTTCACAACATGAAAGTATGGTTGGAAGGTAGACCAATCAAGATCAATAGAGAAATTATTCAAGGACTAATGAGGTATCCTACATTAAATTGATCTAAGACCACAAGCAGTGGCAAATAGAAAGAAATTAAAAACATAAGTAAGGAAAAATGGAATGGACATGGAATGTCAATAGACTGAATTAAGGATCCACTAATTTAATTCATTGTTCATGTGATTGCACACAAGTTTTATCAATCTAGTAGATTGAACAACATGTCATACATTGCAGTTGATTTGGGATATAAAATTGTCAAGAAAGATCATGAATAAAATCTTGCCAAGCTACAATTACAATAACTTATAGAGAACTTGGACATAGTAAGAAAAGATTATTGAGATAATGGGTGTCGTACACATTGCATAATATTGCTTACATTTTAATATTTTATTTTATTATGTAATGTTTCATCTAGAAGGACGTGCAACATGTAAAGATTCTCATCGGATAAAATTGATGAGTATATTGTAACATTTTGATAATATTTTATGTAATTATTTAATATTGGGGAAAGAATTAAATGCCCAATATTAAATGTGGGTTTAGTGGGTTAGGTAGCACATGGTTTCTGTAATACCACTTGGTGGTTTCTTAGGACTTGCTACTATATAAGCAACCACAAGGGTAGTTGTTGTGTGAGTTAGAAAGGAGAAGACAAAAGGAAAGAGTTGAGCAGGACAAGGCTTGAGAGGTTAGCCAAGGGAGCATTTATGAAGGTTGGAAGAAGGGCATGAGATGTGTGGATTCATACTTGTTCACATAGATTTCTTGCTAGTGGCTGTGGCTTTGAAGGCTTCCATGGTTGTATTGCAATGGTGTTTTTTTGATTAATACATGGTGATGGATGCTTTTGGAGGCTAGGTTTTTCCCTCAATGAGGGTCTCCCAAGGTATATCTTGTGTCACATTTTTGTGGGTATGTTGTCTATTCTCTTGCATGTGGATTTTAATTCTATGTTTATTTTAGATCTTTTATGAATTATGTGGAAATGGTTATATTTTTTGTTGCAAATTTTCTTACAAGTGGTATCAGAGCTGTGGTTTTATTATTGTAACCCTAGATTGAATCCATGGGAATGCATGAGAGGATAAAAGAAAGGGCAAGATATATGAGTGATTCATTATAGATCTGAGCATTTTGAGTTTGCTATTATATTGGGATGTTGGTAGATTTTGGGCTTGTGAAATTGTTGGACAAAAGGATTTTTTGGATGTTTCATTTAAATGAGGGTTTTAGGGGGTAGCTTGCAATAATGACCTCTTGGGTAAAAATAGACCTCACGATTGGACCCGGGTTGACATTTCCATAAATTTTGATATATAATATGCCATAGTTTGGCCATGTTTAGAGGAAATGAAAGAGTTATTTAGTTTTAGCCCATGATGGTCATCAAATTTAATCTTGTTAGAATTTTTGTCCCCAAAAAAAATCGTAGTGATAATGGTAAAAAGAGTGTCTTAGTAAAATGACCATAACTTTCTGTCAAGATATCAAATTTCAGACTTCTTTTAGGCATTGGAAAGCTAATTTAGATAATTATAACATGGTGTACATTTGGTTTTGTGATTTTGATATTTTGTTAGGTTTAAAGAGCCCAAAAGTTAGATGTTATTTATTTTGAGCATAGATTAGGGCATCACTTGGGCATATAGAGTCCGATTTCAGACTTTGAGTAGTCAACAAAAAGCTCTTGGAGAGATCTTCACATTGGTTTAGATTTGGTGCAGGTTTGGCATGGTTTATTTTGTGATATATTGATCTGAATAGTTTATGGTATATATTGACTATGGTAACATTGTGAGTTTATGACATTGTATGTTTGGAGATTATGGATTTTGATACCATTGTATACTTAGTCCATATTTCAGATTGGTCTCATGATGATATGGTTATCAATGTTTGATTTGGATATGTATGATGACTTGTTGGGTCTACAAGTTGTGTACTATTATAAGCAATTTATACTTACAGCTTACATTTATGGTTTGGTTATGGGTTGTCTTTTCCCATTGATCTTTCATTATTGATGCATATTTAGATTGGTGACTTGGATTTGGGTTGCTTATGCCCTAAGTCACATGATTTTCTAATTTTTTTCTTCATGTAGAAGGGATGAGATGTTGTTACTAGGTACAGTCATGGTGGAGGATTGTGATTGACTATTTTATGTTGATAGGTTGGATAGATTCAGAGGAAAATGCTCGATTCATGGATGTGATCATGGTGCCATGGATTTTGGCATGACATAATTGGATATACAGAGGATGGTTGTTTTTCATCATGATTTCATGGATAGCTTAGATACATGGTTTAGTGGAAGCTTGTGATAGTGATGAGGTGTCACTACAGGATTAGTTCCTAGTTTGGTTTATATCTTGTTGGGTTTGGAGATCTTGGTTTCACTTGGTATTGACACTTTGGTTGTGTGGGTGTAGAACTAGAGGATCTTCATGTAGGAGATGGATTTTATGATGCCATAGGTCACTTGGTACCACAGTTAAGTGGGAGTTGTTGGCATTGGTATATTTTATTGTGTGTTTGCATTTGTTGGAGATTTGTCTTAGATCCTATTGCTGCAAAAGTACCTTTGACATTTGTATGGTATACTTGGTTATCTTAATGGTATGTGAAGATGGTTAGATCTTGAGGACTCATGGAGTTCTTGGTTATCTTCATGGTGTGTGGAGATGGTTCTTCATAATATGTGGAGATGGGTTTCTTCATGGTGTATGGAGATGGTTTCATCTTGAGGACTCACAAGGTTCTTGGTAAAGCTATGGTTTACGCTTTTATTTGACATGTTATCTTTGGTGTGAAGATGGTTTTATTATTATGTCATGGTATAGTCTTGATATACATTTAGAGTTGTGACATGTTATATTATGTTCATATTGAGCATGTTATCTCTTTTGGTTGAGATGGTTAGATCATGTTGTCATGTTTATGTTCCTTAGGCCATGGTTGGAACTTTGACATTGATCTTGGTTTAGTTTCTTGGTATTGAGTACATTGATCATAAGCTGGATACTTCATGATATTATTATGTTGCATTTGGTTTTGGCATGGATTGATTGTTTACAAGTGCTCATTGATACATAGAGATGGTGGCAATTCTGATTTCTTTTGGATTAGAGATATATTTGTTGGAACAGTTGATGGTTTTAGTAAGAATTCTGAGGGGAAGTCACCTGATATGGACTTGAGAGGAGATTTTTATTAGATGAGTCTTGGTTGGAGACTTGGGTATCTTGATGAGCATTCTCATTCCCCACTCTTGGTCTACTCAACAGTTTGATACTTGAGAGGTATAGCCCATTGTTTTTCTTAGGTGCATTATATTTATGCTTGTCTTTCATGGATATGGATCTTGAGCTACAATATATGAGTAAGTTTTGGAGGGTTCATTTGAGAGATGGTTTAGCTTTGGTTATCTCCATTTTCATATCTTGTTATGCTAGTTGAGTTTGGGAGATGATTTTTTATTGGGCATATTCTTTGGATTAGGAATGGTTTATGAGTTTGATCTTCTTATGAGAGGCCCACATCCATGATTAGTTATATGGTATGGTTTGGATGCTATTTTGGCTTCTTGTTGGGGTTTTATGGAGGAGATCATACTTGCATAGTTTACATCTAGAGGTGTGTGTAGAAGGACATGATACAAGTTATGATTTGCATGGTTTCTCTTTGGTTTTGGTTATCTTCCTAGCTGTTTAGTTTTACTTACATTAGATTTGAGATTGGTTGGAGATTGTGATCAATGGTTTGTGTTCATGTATGTCATGTAAGAGATAGTGTGGTTATTCCTTTATCTCTTTCTTTTGTTGGTTATGGAGAACTTGGGAGAACATTAGAGACTTGTTATGAGAATTGTTCTTGCAAGTTATTGGTTTATGCATTATAGATATCCTTGACACTACATGGATTCACTTTTTTGAGATGTTGTGAATGGATTGGTTATAGATTTGAAATTATCTTTTGTAGTGAGAGCTTCTTGATATATATGTGGTAGGTATTGCTCTTGAGGCTTGTGTTTGCAGGTTACATATTGGATATATTGGTGATGTGAGATTCACTTGGTATACCTTTGGAGGTATAGATAGTTGGATGGGTTTGGCACTTTCTATGGGTGTTATTTTAGCTATGGATATTTTGACAACTAAAAATACATGTGATTACCTTTGGATTAGTTTTTGTGCTTGGCATTTCAATTGGTATAGGATTTTATGATCTTCTAATGTGATAGGTTGGGTGGTTTTCTCTTTGGATGGATTTTATGTATGTCTAGTGGTAGTGGCATAATAGGAGGTGAGATAATTCATGTTTAAGATGTTGGATGTTTTGATTTTGTTGATGGTACCAGTTTGAAGCACACAGTGTACTTTGATCGATGATGGTGGATGTGCTATGAGGGATTGTTCCCTTGTTCATTTATGTGGCTACAAAATGACCCTATGAAATTTATACAGCAAGTGGGAGATTTTTGAGATCATGGGTGTTGCACACACTGCATAATATTTCTTAAATTTTAATATTTTATTTTATTATGTAATGTTGCATTTTGAAGGATGTGCAACATGTAAAGATTTCCATGGGATATACATCATGAGTTGTATTGTAACATTGCAATAATATTTTATGTAATTATTTAATATTGGGGAAAGCAATTAAATTCCTAATATTAAATGTAGGGTCAATGGGTTAGGTAGCACATGGTTTATGTAATACTACTTGGTGGTTTTTTGGGACTTGCTACTATATAAGCAACCAAAAGGGTAGTTGTTGTGTGAGTTAGAAAGGAGAAGACAAAAGATAAGAGTCAAGTGGGACAAGGCTTGATAGGTTAGCCAAGGGAGCATTTGTGAAGGTTGGAAGCATGGCATGGGATGTGTGGGTTCATGCTTGTTCACATAGATTTCTTGGTAGTGGCTATGGCTTTGAAGGCCTTCGTGGTTGTATTGCAATGGTGTTTTTGCTAAATAATACATGACAATGGATGCTTTTGGAGGCTGGGTTTTTCCCTCGATGAGGGTCTCCTAGAATATATATTGTTTCACATTTTTGTAGGCATGTTGTCTATTCTCTTGCATGTGGATTTTAATTCTGTGTTTATTTTAGATCGTTTATGAGTTATGTGGAAATAATTATATTCTTTGTTGCAAGTTTCCTTACAAAGATAAGAACACATCTTGCAAGTTTGGATCTTTATTAGTTTTTATAATTTTATATATACAAAATTATTTCCCTACTATTGGAAGGATTACATGGGATGGAAAGAAAACTGCTATAGATTAGCTGAATGAACTAATACAAAGATTAGGATATAATTTTGTAGTCATGGACAACAATTTTGATGAATTCAAAATTAAAATGAATAATATGATGGGGATTCCAAAATTAGTCGTAGATAAATATTATGATGAAATTTATTTCATTATAGACATAGATTTTGTGTATGCACAAGAAATAATACCTAGGGTATCATGGTTGAGACCTATTCCCTATGAGGTAAATGTTCATGACATGTCACTAGAAGTCACTACATTATTGGAAAAAGATGTAGATGCTAGTGCCAAGCAGTTTGGCACATATGAAATAGTTATTATCAAGCTAACTACTAAAGGTGGCTACCTAAGGAAAGTAAGAAAAGAATAATAAAAGTTGTCAAGGTTAGTCAAACTAAACAAGGAGAAGGGATGGGACAACCCTTAGAAACTAAGGAAGGAAAAGGCAAAGAACTTGCAGTTGTGAAACAAAATGTACTAAAATAAAGAAAGGTTATGATTATTGCACCTAAGGTAAAGGAAGAACTCTAGAAGAAAATGAAAGAAATTGTGACACACTCAAGGCCAAAGGGTGAAGTGTTCATCACAAGAAGGAGGTTAGCACAACCTATTGCTAAGCTACTACTAGGGAGCTCATCAAAGAAGAGAAAGCATGTGGATGTGCAAGTGAATCCAAAGAAACTAATAATTGCACAAGAGTATGAGGAAGATGAAGAAAGGATAGAGTCTAATGAGACTAGAAAACTAAAAATTGTGAAGCTACTCTCTCCAGTGACTATGGATTAGGTATGTGAAAAATTGATAGAATTAGAAAATATTTTGGCTCTTAAAGACTTATAGTATGATTCTTTGATAAATGAAGATCAAAATAATCTTGAAGAAGATTTAGTTAATATGTTGATCAAGTTTACACGTATACCTATGTAAGTGGAAATTGGAATTCTTCTGGAACTATATAATAGAGTGGATGCCAAATGGAAATGGGTATTGACCATAGAGAAGAAAATAAGAGAAACAACATTGGCACATATCATTGCAGATTTGAGAAAGACACATATATCTATAACACCTAAAGATTATATTAAGAAACTTATGCCAAGGGACATGGCATACAAAGTTCTAAAGAACAATGTTCTTGAAGTAGAAAAAGAAAGTATTAAATTTTGGAAAGAAGTGTTTGGAGTACAAAATCCAACTATAGAGGGGAGAGAAAAGGTCAAAGTGATACCAATTTTACTAAACAAGAGAATTAGGAAGTAGTCAAGCTAGTCAAAAAAAGAAAGAACTTATTAGTGGAATTAAATTTAAGGATACTATGACAATTTAAGATGATACTAATATCTCTCCACCTAATCCAAATTTTCTCATAAAAGAGAAAATTTAAGGATTGATGAAGGAATCAAGAAAAGTCTATACAAATCCAATTCTATAATAGGTAATTGAATATCTAAAGCATGAACTTAAGAAGGCAAATAATGTATTAGTCACACTAGTTATAGAGGCTACAAGTGCTGAGAAAGTTGGTAAAGCATTGATTGTATATTCACCACCAATGATTTCTATGCAAATTTTGAAAAAGGAAGACAATTTTGAGAAAGTTTCAAGCACATTAACAGTAGATGAAGGAATTACATAGAAAGAGAAAGAGGCTTCTCAAGCTCTCATCCAAATATTGAGTGAAAAAGTTACCAAACCTACACTAGTGACACCTATACAATAGGTGATTTCTACAAAAGTGCAACACGCAAAGGATAGATCAAGTGAGAAAGGGAAGAAATTATAGCTATTACCATTGAGTGATACACCCTTAAGAGCTCAAGATATGACTTATGTAGAAGAGAATGTTGATGAGTCCACAGACCTTAATGAGACAATTACTTTACCTACATATGATTTGAATAGTCTTACATTAGATAAAATGCATGAACTACAAATATTGTTGAGTCAAAAGGCCAAATAAGAACAACTAAAGAGAGAACAAAAGAGAAGATAGGTATTGCATAATATTAGAGATTTTTTTATAGATTATTTTGGTATTACAAATGCCAACCATTAGCATACAATTTTGGATCAACTAGTATATGTAGTTGATAGAGTTCAAATAGATGACATAGAAACTAATGAGAAGTTTTTACAATGGTTTGAAAGGAGAATGGGGTATAAAGTTTTACAAAAAGTCTCGCATGAACTTGTATAGTGACAAGACAAGCTTTCTACAACTATTGCACAATAGGAAAAAAATTTGAAAATAGTAAACTCTTTACATTTGATATTGTGTGATGTAGATTTCTTTACAATAGATAATCAACAATAATTATAGTTATTACATTCAAGTCTAAAGACTAATTTTTGCTCATTGAGAAAAAACACAAGTTCAAGTTCATCTTCATTTGGTAAACTTATATTTAGTTAGAAAAGGTTAGCTGAGCTCACAAGTAAAGATGCAGAAATATGAACCAAGTTGGTATTAATTAGACTTCAATTATTTCCATACATAGATTTAACTTAGAAGGTTATTTTTGTTGCTAAGGAAATTTTGTAGAAAGACACAAATTTTGCACACATTTTAGGATTTATTGACCTAGCTACTGAGAGAGGGATTTAGTTTCAAATTTTGGAAAAGGTACAAGAATGATGGAACCAAGGCTATGCTAATATTTTAGCAAGTCATAAAAATATTTTTGAGAAGTTCCAACTCACCCCAATAGCCCCAGTTGCCATCAGCAAAAAAAACTAGGAGCATATTACAATGATAAGAAAGAAGAAGTAACAAGTAAGGGGGAGTCACAAGTTAGAGAGATATGAAGAAGAATATATTGGTTAACAAAAAAAAAAAAATTGGTCTCAAGGGAGAATATATTTTTGTAAGGAATGATTTCATGAAAAAGTGTTTTTGCCACTAATGTCAAAGGGGTAGATTGTTGATCTCTAGGGGTAGAAAAAGAGAAATAAACAATAAAAGATGATGAAGTTTAAACTATTGATCAAGATCTAGAAGCTTAAGATGAAGTCTATCTAAGGATGATTCTTACCCTAGAATCATGAGGAGGATGAAATGCAAAAAGAACACACATGTGAAGGAGTTGAAGAGTTAGATCTAATATAGAGAGTAATCAGAGTAGTGAAGGGCTCAATAGATTTATCAAATTAGGAGAATCAGATCAGAGATAAGGGAAAGAGTAGACCCCAGATTATCTTATAGAGTACACCAAGGGTCAAGTACCAAATTAGTTCTTTTTTAATCAAGATAGGGCTAATATCTTAACAAAGTGGTCCAATTAGGCCTATGTAAATCCCCTAACAAAGTCCTTACTTGATTATAAGTGTCAAGCCCTCTAACAAGGAAAGACCTTATAGTCTTTGAAGTCTTTAACATGATGGACCTTTCACTAGGTAGATCATATATTATGGTCAACATTGTAACCTTAACAAGTTAACTTTATTGCTGTGAAAATGAAGATTTGTGGGTTTCATCCCCACCCTAGTTTTACCTTCATATTGAAGTGTTTCTAGGTAACCAAATCATTGTGCTATGTGTAGAACTATTATAGTTATGATGAATTTATTTTCTTTTAGCATTACAATTTTAATGATGAATTAGGTATGATTTAGTGAGATTGGTTTTGATGTCAAAATTTTAAGATCTTGATTCACCCCCCTCTAAGTATCTTGTTTCCCAAATATATATTCCAACAAGGTTCTATATATATATTCTATGGTAAGAAATTCCTTGACATTGTTTAGAAGTCCTAATAAGTGCAATTTCATCTGGCTTGCCAACATTCATACTTGTTAAACTTTGGTGTTTCCTTCATATACATCTTGAGATCTTTTCGAATAGTAGTTATGCTTATTATTTACTAGTTCTAGGTATATGATGGATTACAAAGAAGGTGGCGGGGGGGGGGGGGGGGGATCTATAATCACCAAACTTAATAGCTTCTCCCGTATTGTTTTCTTTCACACAGTTTATTGATAAGATCCAGTTATACTTATAGTGTTGTTATCAATTAAATAAATATTAAATTCAAAATAAGAAATATAACCATCCACACAATTATAACACCAATATTTATCTTGTAGATACCTAATTAGGGTAAAAACCATAGTGTGAAAATGATACTCGCAAATATAGTACTCTTCAAGAATATGCTCTTTTAGGAGCTTACTCAATTAAGGGTTAAAAATATAGTTAAGTGTACCTTGTTACAAGATTTTTCTCTAGATTTTTTAGGACCTTTACTCTTCTAGGTGTAACCTTGTTAAAGGATTTTAACACTCTAATATGAGAATTTCACCTTGTTAGAGGTTTTATAATAGACCAATTAACTTCACCCTTCCAAGGGATTTAGACTACTATAATGGTAAGAAAATAACATAAATAAATTTTTTTTTTTGATTTTCACTACCTTTATATGTCATATCCAATGAAGTTCTTTGATATAACAACACAACATTCACTATTATCCTTCTTCCTTTCTTTTCTCTAATATCTTTGCTCCACTTCTAGCTGCTACTCTCTCTCTCTCTCTCTCTCTCTCTCTCTCTCTCTCTCTCTCTCTCTCTCTCACACACACACACACACACACACACACACACACACACACACACACACACACACACACACACACACAATTTTTTTGTCCTTTTTATTCTTTACAAACCATAACCCTAGATCTTATGATCACAAAGTAATATCTCCACTTAAGTTAGAAATTTCTTTAAAAATATAGTATTACTTACTCTAAAAATTTAACTTTACTTTCCTACTTCACTAATAAAAGATAACTTCATCAATAGGCCAATTGTCTCCGATAACCGAATAGGATAATCCATCGCCTAAAACTATTTCTATTTATCATTCTAGTTGTTACCTGATATAGTGCTTCCCTTAATTTCTTCTCACTTCCTTAATGCTTCAACCAATAGACTTGCTAAATATATAGTAATTAAATTAAATCATATGACAACTATTTTGACATCAATGAAAAAGAGTATAACTGATGAATAATTATAATTCATATATTTTCTTTATTCCATTAGAAACTTGTGAATGAGTTATGCCAACAACTTGAAAGTCTAGAAAGAAAACATGGCTATAGAATTCCTATATGGAAGAAAAGATAAATTTGAGATATAATTAAAAAACTGACAAGAATTTAGATATTGATGTTATAGCCATTTTTTAGAAGTTTGATATTTTTCTTGATGATGTTGTGAATCTTACTAGAATATTCAAAACCAAACTGAAAGAAATAATTGGAGAACTTAAATATTCTATTTAAGGTTGATTGACAAAAAAGGATAGGCCCAATAGAAAGTAGTAGCAATGATGAAAGCCTCACTAAGAAAATAAGAGACAAAGCATCCTCTTTATTACTTGTAAATCATGGTAATTATATTAAATTAAACTTATTCTTTCCTGAATATAAAAGAATTCCATTAGATGCATTTGTACACATGGGTTCAACCAAATCCCTAGCTAAAACAAATGCTATACCACCAATATTTTGGAAAATGATATTTGATATACCACATACTTCTACCATCAATGATCAAAGGATTAACATGAGTAGATATGCATGATATGTTCATGTGGAGATAATGGGTAAAATGTTTGTTGCTGATTTTATAGAATACAATGATCTAGATGATGATTTTATACTTGGATATCTTTTCATCACCAAATATAAACCACTCCAACTTTGGGAACATTAGATATCTCTTAGACATGAGGATGGACAGATTGATATTCTAGCACTCAAAATTGTTCACCATAAATTTGATTAGAAAAATAAAAAGTAGAGGAAAAATTTGTAAAAGAAATATCTAAGGCACCATGTGAATTATTTGACGAGATTAGGAATAGGTTTAAAAATGAATGTTGAAAATTGAACCCATTACAATTCTAGTCACAAGGTCATGTAGAGTGTGAAATACAAATAAAACTAGAATGACATTCTATCATTCCAAATAAACTGACCTACTTGATGAGACATATAGAACTAAAATAAATGGATGCACATCTCCACGAACTATTAGATGGTCATTTTAGAAGATCTAGCAAGAGACCCTTCTTGTGCCCTCAATTTTTGGCGAATAAATGAGATGAAAAATAAAGTGGTAAAAAATAATTCAACATTAATTATAAAATTTTGAATGATATTATCCTTCCACTCAATTATTGAATTCCATTTTATGATGATTTAATTTGAAGGAAATCCAAAAAGAAATTCTTCTCTAATTTTTATTGTAATTCAAGATTTTGGAAGATTAAAGTAAACGAGATAGATAGATATAAGACTATACTTCTAGTCCCACAAGGACTATATGAATGGAATGTTATGTCTTTTGGTCTTTACACTACACCATCTTATTGCTGAAGAAGAGTAGAATGGACGCTAAAACATCTAAAAGATTTTTGTTCATTTATATTGATGATTTTTTAAGATTTAGTAGTGTTGAGATATCATTTTGCAGGATGCTTAATGGTAGGAATCCTTTCAAAATCCTCTATTGAAAAGCTGATCTAGGAATAACTCCAAGGTTCTACGTGATCTTGTGACCTACTAGAATCCTCTTAGTAGAAGATAAATGTGAGTGTTCATGAGGATTCCTTTGCTAGTTCTAACCAATTTCAGATAAAATGTTGAATCTTCTTGTTATCTCAAAAAAAGTAGCCACAAAAAAAGAACTATATTTTTGTATTTTTTATTTTATAATGAATGCATCTTTAAGTATGCAACTATACAAATTCCTACATTAACCAAGTATCTATAAAAGAAAATAATGAAGATAGGGTAACAAGAAGTTTAAGAAAATGACTTTGAAAAATAAATCCCTAATGGACATAAACCATGGAAACAACACATTTGCGAGTTAAGCTTTTGAAAAGATAGATAGGTAACCAATGAAAATAGGAGTAGCGCTTCATTAATTCCACTAATGCAATCATTGGTGGGAATTTAGTAACCATAAGATGTTTCAATTTTCATCAGATTGCAAGGCCATGGAAAATGTGCTCATGCAAGACATAAATCTATGCAGGAACAATAGGGTGATCTCTTCTCCAACTAAGTACATCACCATAATTTGTAAACATGTGGAAAGCACCAAAATTAAAAGATCACTCAATCAAAATAAATTGACAAAACTATGGGCTCTATTAGACTCCGTGAACATACATTCACAAAGTATAACACAATAAAAAAAGAATAACTACACTCCATTGAGAGCGCTAGTAGCATATATTATTGTATCAAAATAATAGCCTAGAATACATGTTTAATTCCTCAATTTACAAGAAATATTCTCCTCAATTTGTGTTGAGAGTGAGAGATCTCTTCATACAAACATATGCTTCTAAACTAATAGAACAAATCTATTTATGTACAAACTGATGCTCTAACTGGTGCTAAGTAGTACTCCACCCTTGTTTATATCATTTCATGGGTGCATGAGCCTTTACATGTAGTAAAACAAAGAAATCATGAGAAAATAAGAAGAAGATAGCCATTAGATGATGTAGGAGTCTTTGGAGATGCATGGGAAGCTCTAAATTTGAAATTGGTAGTTAATTGTTAGTGCACTTCTAAATTCTCCAAAAACTTCCAACACACCTTTGGAGAAGCATACCTTGGGAGTAGTGCACCTTGCAAGCCTTGGGAGATAGGTCCAAAAAATGAATTTTACCAAGTGTCAAAATTAAAATTCTAACTTTTGGGTTTTTTCCCCTTCATACTAGAGCTATGTCTAGGTATTTATTCTTGAATTTCTCTATAATATTTGTCACTTGGGTTGCATCTAGTAAATCTAAAGCATCATATTTATTAGATTTACTTTTTTTTTTTTTATAGTTTCCCACCTTTATGCGAGTCTCTACAAAATCTTCTAATTTCACATCCAATTCTAGCAATGCCTCTTCAGTCTTAAATTTCTATCTAATATCCTCATCAGTGAAAGCTTCTTCAAAACTCTCCTAAAAAATTTCAATAACTACTTGCATAGTCATGAGTTTATCTCTTGAATCATCTTCAAAAATGTCAAGGCAAGCATCGCTATAATGACTCTCTACCTCAAAAATTTTCTCTTGGGTTTGATCCTTGAGCTTATGAATATCCATATGCAATGTTTCCATTATTTTATTACCACCTAAAATCTTCTCTATTCAATCATCTATCTTATCTAATTCATCTGTAGTATATATACATCCATCAACATCTGATACCTCTAACCCTTTATTGATTGTAACGCTTGTAGGTCTTTACCCTAGGTATATACTTTGTCCATTAACCCAAAATATTAATTCAATATAGCAACTGACTTATCTCCATTATTTTTCATGCAGTGTAGTAGTTTAAGATTTCCTTTCATAATTCACACACCTTTTTCTTTAAAACTTTCTTGCCATTACTGAAAAGCCTTCAAAAATGGATTTAATTGAATCGTCTCCTTATCCCTCTTATCAAGTGTTGCACCTAAAGTCTCCTTGGGATTTTTAGGGTCCAATGAACCAAATACTTAATTCAAATAACCTCTTAGGATTTCATTCTACTTTTTGAGGTTTAACAATTCAAACTTTTCCTATTCTAAGTGCCTAAACACTTCTTTGATTATCATAGTGACCATTAACTTACGAGTATCCACAATGTATTTTCCAAGCAAGACCTCCTTGATTTGATAATATTTAGGATTAAAATCCTCAATATCTACATGTAGAGGAGAGATAGAAACATGGGTGTACAAGTCCTAATTTTGATCACTCACAACGAAGGCCAATCTTCATGCATCACCTATGGGTGGCTCAAGTTTCTTGAGACATTCAATTAACTCTCTCATTCTGTCTTCCTTACTATTATAAAGCTACCTTTTTTATCTAACCATCACCTATTTTATCAACCATCTTGGAGTATCTTCCATTGAAGATTTATCCTTAGATGAAGAGGGAGCTTATACTACTAGGCCTTTTCCCTTATCACTCCTCTATAGAGTCTTTTCCTTTTGTGAGAGATCAACATCAGGCATCTCTACATTTTTTGAGTCCATAGTACTCACCTTTGTATCTTGGGAAGTATGTTTAGGTTCAAAATATATTTTCCCCCCTCTAATACTTCATTGATGTGCCTTTCTTGTGGCTCTTCTTCCTATTTAGCTTGTACCTATTCTTTATTTCCTAGAGGGAGAGAAGTAACTAAATCTTTATCCAAGCAAGATAAATCTTGACTTGGTGATGGTGGAGCAATTAAAGGTCCTTGTGGCCGAGGTAGCAACTGACTCCAATCTTCTTATGGAGGTTCATTTGTTGGTGTATCCCTTATCTAATCTCCTAAAAGTTGAGTGCCTATAGGCATTAAATCAAAATCTGACATCTTAAAGACATTAGCCCCTTGGTCCTTTTTCTCATCAATACATTGTTGCAACTCATCCTCTAAAGTTGTAACTTGAATAGGTTGTGTAGGAATATATGGTGGTGTTATAGTGGAGCTCTTTCTCCATTCTACCTTTGTAGACCTAGCAAGATGAGTCCTTTGACTCAAGGGAAGGTTATCCTCTTCATCTTCATCATCCTATTCTTCTTCCTCTAGAATAACTTCTAGGATCGATGGTAAAGGAATAACCTTTCTTATCACTTTTTGTCTCCTTGACCTTTTAACTAGAGTTTTCATCTTTCTTTTCTTCAGAGCCAACAAAGAGGCTTCTTCCTCTTGTATAGGTGAAGACACTTCTTATGCTTCTACTTTAGCTCCTTTCCCTTGTTTTCGTAGTGGCATTGGTGGATTATCCTGAGTTTGGGTGGTGTCTACATTCTCTACCCCTCCTACATTTTCTACCCCTTGGCTCCTAGGTGCTTGAGTTTCCTCCTCTTTGAGCTCATCTTATTGAGGAGAAGTTCTTTTCCTTTCATTTTTATCCTTTTTGTACCCTAAAGTTTCCAAATTATCTATCAAGATGATGTACCATTTTTGGCCTTATTGGAGACTGAGCTATGAAAGTTGGTACTATCACCTTTGATCCTCTACCTTTCACTTGATGGGTCATAGCTTGGAAAAATATCATTTATAGAATTAGATCCATCTTTAATGGTCTCTTAATCCATTCCTTGGTTAATTGGATGATATGCCTTGCCCTATGATTGATATCTACATTTTCTTCTCTATCAATCTCTACATTCATGATAAGTTGATCATATATCTTATCTTGATTATACAGGGGATCTAAGACCTTTTAAATATCTTGTTGTACAATCTTTAATGGGATTTTAATTTTCAAGGAACTATCTACCAAATATAGAGTCATCCTACAATAATCCCTTATTTAGATCTTGTAGTTATCTACTACATTCATTCAATTATCCTTTATGGCATCTTCATGTTGGAACTATTTTCCTCCGAAGTATTGAACTCTATCAATGTTATCAAAATAGGGATGTGGAGAATTATAATCCTCCAAGGGATACTGATCCCATTTAGAGTCAAAAGTCATGATATCCTACTTTTTCTTAATACCAAATGGACTTATAGTGATGGGCCATACCCATGTCTTCCTATGTTTCTTCATTACTCTCTCATATGTAGACAAGAGTTGTCATGCGATCTCTAGCAATATGAGTCTATCACATAGATACCTAGGGAGCTTCTTTGGATTTATAGTTGTACCTATTACCCTTAAATAGGTGAATGTCTTCAATTGGATGTAATAGGCACCTAAATCTGTAATCTTTGTTGCTGCCTCTTCTGATATCCTTTATGCATAATCTCCCTCAATAAATGGGATGATTGAAATCATTCACTATTTTGTATTCCTTGTTGTTATTTGAAGGCTTTTTCCTTACCAACTAGGGGTATAATACATAACGCCATGCATTAGCATCTTTCATGTTGTCCCTTTTAAACAACCCTAAGTAATCTGTAGCTCTTTCTACTAATAGATTCACCAAATAAGATGTCATTTAGAACCTTAGGTCATTTTTGACCACCACCAATTTTTTCATATAAATTTTCACTAAGAATTGAGGCCCAGTCAATAGGCATCATTGTCATTCTAATGGCTTCAATGAAGCGTACCATCCATATGTTTAAGTGTCTTGCTACTGATAATCCCATAATTCTTCTTAGGAGCACTATGGAATGTCTAATGTCATATTTCATATAACCTCTTGTCATATCTACTTTTCCATCTTTTTTCCCAAGAGGAGTCCTATCAATGAGATATGAGGATTGAATGATTTGTATGGATTCTAAATCATACTCTCTGTATACCACCTTTCTACTTGATTGTATGTCAACCTAATACACTAGTCTACCTTATATCCAAGATGATCTCTCGAGTTATGCTTTTTACCACCCTTTCCTCTAAAACATAATTTTTTGCTAGTGTAATGATCAACTCAAAAGATTATACTAAAATAGGGTGTAAAGTTGCACTTACTAGTCCTAATCTGATAAGTGCAAATACGATTAGAGGCCTCTTAGTTGTTTTATCACATAGGACTAGGAATTTATTCCAATTAGTATGGCCTAACTCAGTATCTTAGATCTCCAAATGAGGATCTTGGAAGCGTGACTTCGATGGAACACCTTGAAATTTGAAGATCATTAGTTTCAAAGCCATCTTTGTAGTGAGGGAGGACAAAGATGATGCCATTTTATTTGCCCAAAATAGACATCCATTAGCCTAGAAAGTTGAAAAAATTAATTTTAACAAACCCTAGTCACTAAAAAAAAGACTTAGAAACCCTAATTCCTAAAAACTATTCATAAAACACCTAAAGAAACTATTGTACACCCTATAATTGACAAATTTGGCACACCTTGTGTGTGCACTAGGTGCACCTTTCTCCCAAGAAAACCTTCAAAATTATGGTGTTCATAGTATGCACCCTTAACTATGTTCAAAGGTGCTTTGCATTACAAAGGGTGCGCACATAGCACACCTTGTAGGGTGTGCTAATTGTGCACCCTCTACTATGTGCAAAGGATAATTTTGTCTTTAAAAGGTGTGCATGTAAGCACCTTGAATAGGTGTGCACATGTGCACTATTCACTTAGGTGAAATTTATATAAGTTTTTGTTTTATTAAGTTTTTATTGAAGAAAAGGTGCACAATGTGCGCACCTTTTAACATTATGTTTGTGTGTGTGTGTAGGTGTCTATTCAATGAAGATCAATGCACCTCACAAAGTATGGAGGTGTGCTCAACTAAATGTGGAAGAAGAAAGTGAATGGAGAGGAGTCTACATCCCAAGATTTTATAGGCCTGGGATGAAGTTGTCATGCCACAACTCTATGAGGCAAACACATAACTAATTTTTTTTTTTTTATGGAAACCTGAAGGTAAGATACAAACTTAGTCTACTAATAACCTAGAATTGAAGAAGTAAGATAAAGGTACGAAGCTATCATATTCAGAACCTAGATTCATGTTCCTTATGAGGGAATACATGGTCATTAACATCTAGAACAAATCCATGTTGAGGTACCAAGGATTCAAACCCTTAATGTGAAGCACTTGATGTGTCAATGAAATTCCAAATTGTGTCAGAGAAATGGAGAAGACCTAGTAAGTGAAATGTGAAAGAGTTCATCACTTCTATTTAAACTCTCTTTACTGTAAGGTATTCCTTTATCTTAATAGTTTCATTCTTGTTAATAGTCAATTATTGTTATTATTAATTTTTGGACTACCCACACCTGCTAATTTAATGCAAAAACCTTTGATTAACCGTCCATAAAACTAACATCAATTCATTGCTACTATGGTACTCTTAAAAACAATTCAAAACAACATACATAGTTAATACTTCCTAAAGTATCTAAACTATCCTAAAATTATTGTGTATATATTTATTTTCCTTAAATTTTCAAATAATCCCATAGTCTATCTCAACTTAAACTTATCATCAATATAGTTATTATTATTTATTCTTTACATATATGTTTTTATTTATTTATTTATTTATTTATTTATTTATTATTATATTTGTTATGTTTTAAGCACCTATATTTATTACTCCTATTTCATCTTAATTTCTAGCAATATCATAATTTAATATTAATTTTTAACTACTTCATTTGAATCTATTGCAAGTAATGACCAATTAAAAAAAACAAGTTTAATGAAACCCACTTACTATTACTTAAACCATATACTTTCGCTAACCCTTATACTAATTCCCCAAATTCCCCATGCCATTCCTAGCAAGTAGCATAGGTTATGTGATACACCCACCACATTAAGTGTGAGGCATGAGTTTCCATCACCTAGGGATTGCTGGGATAAGGCATGGGTACTCCCACTCCCCAAGGGATTTTCATTAATTACATGATGATTGCTCCCCTTTTTATCAAAACTAGTTCTTAAAATTTTCTAAGTGAATCCCCCTTAAAACTCTCCCCTCTTAACCATACATGGGTAGGTAGATTTCTTGAAATTGATATGAAAGGAGAAGTTTGACTTGAGTCAAGGCCTATAATAAATGCTTGCAAATTGCTTTCTCCACGTAACTCCTACTTGGTCACCTAGGAGAAGAAAAAGAAACATTTCCACCATCATTACTGAATTAAATATATATTTTCTTTTAGTCTTTCTTGGGAGGAGAAAAGGTATGTGGGTAGGAAGAAATAGTTTAGGTGAGAGAATAACAATATAAGAAGTCAGTCAATCATTTATTAACTTTTCTCCCTTGTTAGTTCTTTTCTATCATATATATATATATATATATATATATATGTATGTATGTATGTATGTATGTATGTATGTATGTATGTATGTTTTTTTTGTTTTTTTTTTAATGTCTTAATTTTAGTGTAGGTCTTTCATAGATAGATGTCATCATCATTCAAATATCTCAATCTAGCATTATTAAATTGAAGTCTTCTTTTTTTTTTGAAATGATCTTTTCCTTCCTAACTCATCAATATTTCAAGATATTAGTATTATAATTAGGGGGCTATTTTTTAATGGACTATAATAAAATGAACATTATTTTATTTTCCCATACATTTTCTAGAGACTAAATTTTCACCTACAGGTCTCATTTGAACTTCACTTATTTGTCTAACTCTTTTCATGAAGTCTCTATGATTGTTTGAGTTGGATTGGCGTTGGTATATCAATGTATTGTGCACTATCATTTCCTATTCTATCAACAACTAATATGATGCAATTATCATGTTCTAACTAAATCTATTTGCAAAAGGAACTCATGAGTCTTTGGAAACTAAAATTACATTGCATGCCATTCATTTCCATAATATATATGATTTCTACCAACTCCATTACTAGCACTTTCATATCTTAAAACCAATTGGATTTCAACACTAAACATCAAGCTATTCATTTATTCTCACGTAATTGGAGATAAAGATATCAAATGATAGTATTCAGTCCATTTCTTTTTCTTTTTCAAGGTATAATATGATACAAAATTTCTTTCCTCAGCACATTCTAATTCAAGTATTACTAATGAACCAACATCATAAAAGTATTGAAGTGAGAAAATCATCAAATTGAACATACAAAAGAAGGTTCATTTTTCGACATGCAATAACCAAATCTCTCTCTTTCTATGGACACAAGAATTGCAAACAATCACTACACTCTTACAATACATAATGCTTCACATAACATATGAACTGGGGACAATCACTCCTCTCTCACAATAAAAATTTCTTCACATAACAAGTGAAGTTTATCTTTCCATTTCAACACAATAATAATGAGTCTCCATCAAGCTTCCAAAACTCTTCAAATGAATACCTACACAAGAGAGGCAAAATGGGGAACCATGGAGGCTCACCTCCCAACCTAGGCCTCAAGGAGGCTAGCCACCGAGCTTGGAGAAACAAGGTATAGATGGTTGCATACTATACATTCACATGCCATGCATAATCACAAAAAAGGTGACAAGTTTTAACACAATACATTATAACACATCCCATCCCAAAGCTTGCACAAAGATTCAACAAATGAATCAAGTATAGGGTGAAGGTGGGCTCTCACCATGAGGAAGGTTTTTTCCAAATATTTGATTCACAATATACACATATTTTCAACATCAACATGCCCTATTGGGGCACACTATATCTTCCCTTCCACACACCTCCTTATACCTCCCAAAATGCAAGTATCAAGATAAACTCATTCCATTGAACATATACAATCACCTCCATCCATGGGAGTGTTCCTCAACTACATGTGTGAGCCCAACTAACCCCTTCACCCAAGCATCTCTTGCCTCACAAGGGTGAGTGATGCTTCACACCCATTTCCAAAAACACATAACATGGAACAAGCAAGATCAAAGAAAGATTCACACAAAACTTCTCACATGCAGCACACAAGCAAGATCTTTTCCCACAACACAACTGCAATACACTAAAATCTCAACATGAAATGAAGAACACCTATATCTATTCTACATGAAAAATGAGGAACATCATGGATCATGGGTACCAACCTCCCTCCAAGCAAAGGAAATGAATAGTTGTAGTAGAGCTCCTTCCTCTTCCTTCAAACCTTGTACACCTATGCATGTGTGCACTTCAAAAGAGAAGTGCTTCACACTAGGGGACTTAGTGCACTAGTACACCTTAAAGGGTGTGCTAGGTCTATTAAGTGTGCTAGTGCACCCTTTCAAATAAAATTTCATTTTTTCTTCTCAAAATCTCCATTTCCTAGGAAAATGGGTTTTTAGGCAGAGAGCTAGACTAGGCATAAACACTAGGTAGAACCTTAAAAGAATTAGACCCTAGACTAGTGATTTGGAAAAAAAAAAAAATTATACTAGGGGGTTCCTAATTCTAGGAGAAATGTGGTGTGCAACACCTAGAAGAACTCTTTGCAACAATAAAGAAGAATGGGATTTATTTTTAAACTAAAAGGATGGTTATTATAAATGATTAAATTTATTTTCTTGGTTTGCATTTAAACAACCCCATATTCTATAGAGAATATAAAAGAGTTCCCAGATATGCTCCAAGATAAAAAGAAAGTCCATAGATTCTTGGGTCGTTTGAACTATCATTCACCATTCTACAAAGATTTGGTAGAAGACATAGGAAATTCAGGAACATTTACAAAATAACAAAGATGGATGGCCATTAAAGGAAACTAAAGCTATACAAAGAATTAAATCTAAATGTTACCATTTTCCCTCATTACATATTCTAGTAAAAGATTTTTTGAATTAATATTATATATTGATGTGTTTGACACAACATGGTTTGTTGTCTTGATACAAGAGGGAGAAGATGGAAAAATATATTTTGTGGCTATATGTCAGGTACCTTTATTGATGCTAAAAGAAGATATCATATATTTGAAAGGAGATACTAACATCAAAAAAAGGTAGCGAAAAGTTTAAAATACTTCTCAAGTGAGTGAAATTTATAGTCAAGACAAATAGCCAAGATATGCAAATCTTATTAAAAAAGAATGCTAACAAGGATATAGCCAAAGGAATAATAGCATGATGGTATTTTGAATTTCTTGGTTATGACTTTGATATAGAATGGATAAAATGGAAAAATAATCCCTTAGAAAATGCTTTCACCAAGAAATTGGTAGGATCCATTTATAATGATGGAATTATTTTTGGTGAACCTAACTAGTATAAGGAAGATGGAACACCAATGCTCATTAGGAAAGATAATGGTATAATTCTACCATTTTCAGCTTGTTATATAGTGGAGCATCTACTTAAATCATATATTCTACAAAATTAGCTATTTTCCATAAGAGAAAGTATTTTTATATCATTTTTGTCATGGTTTTATGGATGATGAAGAAGAGATAGATATTCTAATAGCCTTAGATTAGAAGATACTCCTATCTAGCATTGGTGTATAATTTACATGATCTTACATATCCATGTAAAGGACCTTTTTTGGAATGAACTGGTCTAAATCAAGTAAGATGAATTTTCTCAAGAATTGGAAATTTCTTTTTATTACACCATGAGTTTTGACTAAGATACAATAGAAATTTTTTTAGATCTAGTAGGAGCTATATTTAAGGAAGATATGTAAGAATTTCTTTATCATTAATCCTTCCTAGACTATGGTGGACAATGATAGATTGCATGATTCAATACCTAACACACTACCCAAATGTTGGATATGATTATGCAAGAATAGAATTATATCCACTTATAACATGATGGTGGCCAAATGTAGAAATTGAAGACATGCAAATTTTCCTCTCACCAACAACCTTGGCTAGACACATTGAAATCAATCATGATTTCATAGATTATTATGTTATCCAATTAGATTATGTATTCCAAAAAAGATTAGAAGATTGGAATATACCTTTTACTCCACTTCTAGCTAATTTAGTTAACCCCATTCCATTTAGATAGCACAAGGGCTTATCTGTATCTTGATGTGACCAATGATAGTATGTGGCAATAGGATGAAAATATTAGAATATTTGGAATAATTAAGAGGTAGGGTGAGTTAGTTATCCCTAGGTCTAGATTTATAAATCAAACACTTAAAACTTCAACAAACTTATCCCAATAACTCATTTATCAAAATAATTCACAATAATCTAACTTATTCATTGCATAATAGCTCTATATTCTATATATGCCAAATTATAGAAACTTATCACAATCAATAATAAAATTGAACTTTATTAAAGTAAGTAGCATAAACATACAAAAAATATCCACACAATTTTTGACAATAGGATTTAACATAGAAATCCAATTTGGGAAAAACCACTTGTAACGTGCCATAAATTTTTCACTTTTCTAAAGTGATGCAAAGATCTCCCTTAAATAGAAAAATTGGTGTGGTGTGGCCTATTACACTTTCAAGTACTCCAAAATAGACTCAAGAGAGGGCTCTACACCTTCAAAATAACTTTACTCCAAAACATATTCTAGGTATCAAAGTTGCACAACTAGGCTTCCAAAACACAAATTCTACACAAAATAGTTTTTTGATTAGATATGGAACCTATGAGCTTAGGGGGGAGTGGAAAGGTTCCAAAATGATCAACCATCTCAAATTAGTGAGTTTGATTAGCCCATTCTATTCCCTAAAGTCACAAATAGCTATATTGCCTTTTAGGCCAAGGAGCCCCTATTAGCCCTATCAGCAAGGTAATTAGGACTTGGTTTGAAATTCCCCCAAAGGAACTAGAAAAAATATTGCATATATGGATACACTTTTGGAAGAAGTCTAATATTCTAAACTTATAGACTCCAGATCGGTCAGATTATCCCCTAACCAAAAATACAACAAGTTCCTTGTTAAAGCCTACTTGCTAGGGTTTGAGGAAGAAATGTTGAATAGACATTTGAATACGAAAAAATATCAATAATTAAACATACAAAAAACTAATAGGATTCATTATCCACCCTTAGGTTGGATTCATCCATTGCCCAAGTTCCTACAACACTCTAATACCTATTGTCCTGCACCAAACACATAGAGATCTTTGACATAGCGCATCTTAGAAAATATAGGAGCCTTGACTTCCATCTCCCATCATTCATTAATCTTATAATAAAATTCCTAACTTTTTTTTTACTAAGTGGTATGGGAATCTCATGGTGGGAATGCAAATTAGGGCTTCATTTCTAGAACTAGCCACCAAAAGGAGGGTTTTGGTGCACTCGAGAAAGAAATTAGAATATCTTGAGTTGTAGAGCACTTAGAACCCTTAAATAGATATCATTGATCAACTACAATATCTATGGTTTTAGAACAATTGGTTATTCACATATTCCTATTTGTACCTATCCATACACTAAAAAATTGTAGGGTTTTACAAGGAAAATTGAGATCTTTATTTGATTTGAAAGGAAAAATTACAATGTCTAACTTCCACCCACTTGAAAGGGCTATTTTAAGTCCTTCTCCAACCATCCAAGGGTAAAAGTACAAAGTTAAGTCACCTTTTAGACTAACATATCAGAATAATTGAATTTGAGTATTTCTATATAAATATCATTTCTTTTCAAACATATAATCTAGATAAATTCATTCTAGCTAAGGTATATATGGTCTTACACTTTTTCAATTGGAAATGCCTATTAAATGAATGTTTTATACTAGTTTATATCTAATTACTAAAGAAATAAAATTATTTCAGTAAAGTGGTGTTTCAATAACTCTTGCTATTTTTTAAGATAGTATTTTAATAACATATAAACACCATTTTATAGAGTTTAGAGTCAAGAATATTTTCATGTAGATTTTATAGTGCTTTAATTAGATATCATATATCATAATTAAAAAATTCTACAAGCACATATTTTAACACTAAAAAAATGTTGAGTTTGAGAAAGAAAAAAATATAAAATCATATCAATTTTTTTTAAAACTTATATGATGTTCTAGAAGAGAGAGTCATCTTCTAGAATGTATAATTTTATAGAAAGTTAGAATAGATTTGTTTTGAAAAATGTGGTGGAAGATGAAAACTATTGATTTTAGGTGAGTTGAAATTTAAATCATTATAAAAGAGAAAATATAGGGTTAAAGCTGATTTTTATTTTTGATTGTTCTAGCTATATATGTTATCTATAACATAAACTAATTTCAAAGGGAAATAAGTTTATTTCCATATAGTTTTGTGGTGAGAACTAGATCCCTAATTTTTAGCATTTTTCTTCCGCTAAAAAATAATCTATAAAAATTAGGAACATATATCAATTCTTATTTTAAAAAATTATTAAAAATTATAATTCTAAACTTCACCCATTTCTGCACATTTCATTAGTTTACTTCATTTTCAAATTGAAAATAATAATACCAATTTTATGTCATTGAAGGTGAACAATTATACTTTTGTTAACCTTTTCCTTTACAAAATGGTGACATAGGTTTGCGCTTTCTGATATTCAAACATTGTGACCATTGGGGGTGTTTTAACAAAACTTGACAATGGTTTGAAAAGTTGTTAGACACTTTTTGTAAAAGTTGTTAAGAAACTTTTTGTTGCATTTAACAACTTTTGCAATTTTCACAAATTTTGTAGTTTGACTTATCTAGGACCTTTTCCTTGTGCCCTAGGGGCCTAGAATATGTTTAGAAACCTAAATAAACTCCAATCCTATGTTAGGTCTAAACAATGGCTATTGACCATAGTCAAAACCCATGGTTTATAAAGTACCAAATGGGGACTAGGTCTTAAAATTAGGCTCAAATTATTGAATAAGTATTACTACCTTATTCCAAATATCTCTAGCACATAAATTCCTTTTAGTAGAATTCATGAAGAGTTAAAATTATAGATGCCATCCTAAATGAAGAGTTAGGTGCTCCTGCACCATACTCCCTTTCTTTAAAAGGTGAAGTCCCACTTGAGGATAATTGTTCAACAGATGTCCCATGCTTGGAAATGCATTCTTCATTCATCCATGTAGCATCTATGTCTAATAGACCATTCCATTTGACCAAATAGTTAATATAGCTATTATTCCTTATCTTATTGGTTACCTTTGAATCTAAAATCATTTCCAACTGAAGTGGTTGGCTATGTGGTAGATACTTGATCCATTCTACCTAAATCTCATTAGAATCCTATATGATATCATTATTACCTACATCACCTCTGAAAAGGGTGAGATTAGAAATATTAAAGATAAGGGAAATTTATATGTTAGGAAGAAATGAAATTTCATAAGCACTCTCCCCAAACTTTTGCAATATTTGATAGTATCCAATCTTCCTCATCTTCAGTTTGGTGTGTCCCCTTGGAAGTCTTTCTTTATTTAGATATGTCCATACTTGATCTCCCACTTTAAATGATACATGTCTTCTTTTCTTGACTACTTGTTACTTGTACATGGTAGTGTTTTGATTTAGAGTATCTCTAACCTAATCATGGATATATTTTATCCAGGTTGAGAACTCTTCACCTTGTACACTAGTTCTTACATCATTAGGAAAGTCTCTTAGCTCCATTATTGCTCTAGGATGGAACCCATAATAGAATTGAAACAGGAGATTTCCCTATAGATCTATTGACTAAATCCTTAAATGTAAATTTTTCTTGAGATCCCATGTTTTCTTATGTTGTTTGGTAAGGCACATTAAAAGGTTTCCCAATGATCCATTCACTACTTTAGTCTGTCCATCTATTTATGGATGGTAAGAAAATCTAAAGGATAGGTTAGTGCCTAGCTTTTTCCATAAGGTCCTCCAAAAATGACCCTAGAATTTAACATGTCTATTTTATATTATGGATGTTCGCAATTCATGTATCCAGATAACTTCCTTAAAAAAAATTAGCAATATGAGAAGCATCATTAGAGCTCTTACAAGGAACAAAGTGAAACATTTTGCTAAACCTATCAACAATGACAAAAATGCTATAAAATCACTATCTTTTCCTTGGGAGACCTAAGACAAAGTCCATACTCACACTTTCCCATGGATTTTTTGGAATAGGTAGGGGTTGGTAAAGTCCCTGATTTTTCCTTACTCCCTTTTTCTTTGGAATATTGTGAAACATTCAACAAATTTCCTAACATTAGTAGGTAGTTTGGGCCAAAAGTAGTTTCTTCTTACCATTTCCAAAGTTTTTGCAATCACAAAGTGTCCTCTTAAAGTGCCATAGTGCTTCTCTCTAATTAGGTTTTCCCTCATGGAGCACTTAGTAATGCAAAGTTTTCCTTCTCTGAATAGAAGGTCATTCCTCAACAAGTACTTTGAATATGTGGTGTCATAGGCATATGATAATGTAGAACATGCCCTGTGGATCTCTCCAAAGTCTAGATCATCCTTGTACAAGTTTTTAAGGGCATTAATCCCCATACTTTGCATTTGAACTTCTTCTACCAAGGTGATTCTCCTACTTATGACATCTACTTCCTTATTTGCAGTCCCAACATTTCTTGGGTTTGATGGAGAATGTGAATGCTTGAAGTTGCTTCACCAATTACATAGGTCTAAAAATCAACTTGTCCTAGCCATTGAGAAAGTTTAATGCATGGTTTTCTATATAGACAATGAACTCCTTAGGAAGAAAATAGTGTCTCCATTTCTTTAGGGCTTGTACCATAGTATATAGGTTTAGGTCATAGGTACTATACTTTTTTTGCTATTCCCTCCTAAGTGAGAACTACTCCTATGGTGAGATTGCTAGCATCAGTCTATACTATGAATATCTTGTTGAAGGTAGGTAGTGTGAAGATAGGATATTATGCTACTCTACCTTTCAAATAATCAAATGATGCATCTTTGTGAGTGGTCCATTCAAACATTATTTTCTTACCTCCTTTGATGATATCCAAGATAGGTGCACAAATGTGACTAAAGATTTTGATGATTTTTCTATAAAATGTGGCCAATCCATGAAAGCTCTTGGCTTCTCCAAATGTTCTAGGTGTTGGACAGTTGAGGATAGCCTCTACCTTTTCACAATCCATGTTCAATGTACCCTTTGAGATGAAAAAATTCAAGAATGTCAACTTTTTCTGCAAGAGTGAAGATTTTTCAAGGTTGATTTTTTAATTTTTTTATTATCATGAAGCCTCTTGAAGACTTGTTAAACATGTTTCAAGTGTTCCTCCTTACTTCTACTAATGATCAATATGTCATAAAGATAGACCTCTACAAATTTTCCTATGAAATCATGCAACACTTCATTCATCAATCTCATGAAGGTTCTAGGGGCATTTCTTAGACCAAAAGGCATGAGAAGCCATTCATAAAACCCTTCAGTGGTCTTAAATGTAGTTTTCCACTAATCTATAGGCCTGATCCTTATCTAATGGTAGCTTGATTTAAGGTCTATTTTTGGTAAAATAGCATGCTCCTCAACTAGTAGATCTTTAATCCTATGTATAGGGAACCTATACCTAATAGTTATCTGGTTATTGTCTTAGAGTTAGTACATAACCTCAATTTTCCATCTTTCTTAGGGTCTAGGGCACTAGTGACTGTACAAGGGCCAAGACTCTTCTAAATGAGTCCTTTGGATAATAGATCACTGATCTACCTTGACACCTCTACATTTTGATTAGGGTTCATTTTATATGAAGCCTTATTAGGAAGATAGGCACTTGGTATGAAGTCAATTTGATGTTAGATGTCCCTTAATGGTGGGAGTTCACCTAGTGTGTCTCTTGTAAGGATTCCCTTATACTTCTATAGTAGTTTATTAACCTCTTTTGGTATTTCTTGATGGAATACTTTTGTTTTTGGCTTGAGAACTAGGGAATAACCAATCTAAGAGTCTTAAATGGTTTGTAACATTTATTATTTACCTATCATAACAACTAATTATTCCTTGAGCTTCTCTTATTGAGGGTTAGGGTTGGGAAGAAGATTGAACTTTTGAACATATTTCATAATTTGGTATTTGTTTGTAACCCCATCATGTTTTGCTTTGAGATCATACTACCATGAATGACCTAGAAGAAGGTGACATATGTAAATTTACACAATATCATAGAGAACCTTATATTTATAGTCTTTGATTAAGAAATCTACCCAAGCTTATTCATTGATTATGGCATGTTGGCCTTTTTGATGTTTTAAAACTACTAAACAAAAAAATGCTCAATACCAAATGGATATTACTCGCACAACCTAACAATTAGCCAATTCATATTGAGAATTACATGTGCAAACCATTTGGACCCAACTTCAACAAAACCAAAGATGGTTTTCTACTCTTTAGGCTCTACAAAACTAGGGTGGGTATTCCCAAGGGATGATTCAAACTAAATTCTATTGTTTGAGAATTATATTAGTTTCATTTTTATTCTCATCTTCTATCATCAAAAACATGCATGACTTTGACATTTTAGATAAGCTACATCCCATGTAATAGATTTGGTCACAATTCTTCTATAGATTTGCAAGTACTCTCAGCAATAGTGGCTAACTAATGCTAAAAACATTCCATGAAAACAAGTTCTCACCACCTTTGAAAATCTTCAAGAAACATAAAATAAATTGATTGTGATTTTAGATTTGATGCTTATTCATGATATACCTATCTGTACACTGAATTAATTTGATCAGTGCCTATTCCATTGGGATTCAGAGTTTGCTCCAATTTATAGATCTAATTTGTTCGATTACAACAAATATTATCAAAAATTCTTACTGGAATTCATCCTTATAGACATCCTTTCTATTACCATAGAAATCTAATCAAATTCATCAAACCCTTTACTTAATTCATTTAATTAATAACAGTAATGAATTGACATACAACCTAAATGAATTTCATTCAATTGAACAAGCATTACTCACACAATCTCAAAATAACTAGGTAATAGCAAAGGAGACAAAATTTAACAAGAATTGATATGGGATAGCTCAAATTTGTATTAATTTTCCTTGAAAATTGTATACAATTGTAATAAACTCAGAATGACTCTAGAAAGAAACACAAATATCACTCAATAGTAATGTATTCTCAAAAACATTATAGAGAAGATATGTCATAAATTTTGTTCAAAGACTAGACCAAAAAAATTCTAACTATAAAACTGAAAATGCATTAGAAATTGGACCCCCGCTAGCCCTGAAATCTCACTTATATAATGTGAGTTACAACAAGCTTTAGGCATAGAGAACAGATAGGTGTCCTTTTACAAAAGATATTTACATTTTGCTTGTCACAAAAAGAATAAATTGCATATAACAGAAAACTTATACATCACTACATTCTTTTGGTAGGCCCCCTTTTCTATTACATTTTAGCATGCTAGAAATCCCATGATTGGTCTATTTACTTCTAGCCTTTGATATATGTAGCTACTACACTAGCCAATGATGAGTCTTCTTTCAGTACTTGGAAATCAATTTCTACCCATGGGTTTTCACTATCTTCATCTTGAACTGACAAAACTACCTTTATTATTAATTGTTCTTCTGTCATGTCCACATCCTAGGCTTCTAACTCTATAACTTAAATTGATTGCTCTAATTTGGTGCTATTGGGTCAATAAACTGCACTTAATCTTGTTGCACCTCATCATCATCAATTTCAACTTCTTTAAACTATTCATTAGTAGCAATATCTTCCATCCATGTGTTAGAAAGTGTATCATCTAGTTAGTTGAATTGCAAAACTTCAAGTTTCTTCCTAAGCACATATTTTGCTTCCTTATCAATATTAACAAAATCTTGTCTTAAAGAATTAAAGAATAATTGGACTTTCACCAATTCCTCTATTGTGGTGGCCCCCAAGGCATGCCCATTTTCATTGATAACCTTATTCATTCTCAAACAAAATAGGTCATCCAATTCCTTGGCCCATTCATCCTTATTCTTTAGTTTATTCTTTCTATCTAAGGAATGAGGAAACAAATCAAATCTCTAATTCTTATACTTGCTGAAATAAGAAACAACCTTTAGTTGCAAAGAAACCCTTCTATTGTCAAAATATAACAAATCATTAGTAATATCATATGTATTTTCAAGGTCATGGGAAGACTTTATAATAGAGTAACACAAAAATGTAATTTCTTTCTTTCTCTTTCCCCATTTATTGAAAATAGGCTTCAGAGCCTCATTATGGGCTTTCAATTCTTCCTATATAATTATTATCTTTGACAATTTATCATAAAACAATGTCCATTCAATTTTAGCTACTAGATACATTAGAGCTTTACTCAGTTTATCTTCATATTGTACATTTAGCTCTACATGTAGTGCCCACAACTTTCTCTTTTCCTCTTCAAAATCTTTAGTAGTGTAGTATTATGGCCTTTGTGGTGTATTTGGTAGTTCTATAAGTGGAGTGGATTTAAAAGGCTCCACTAGAGGGCGAGGATATGTTATTCTTATCCTAGTAGACCTTCCCATTACCTTATTTTCTTACTCGATCCTTTTCTGGACCTCTTTATTCTATGCTACCAAAATTGTTCATATTTACTTTGTAATTCAAACATGGCCTTCCCTTCCTTTTTAGTAGTGGCAAAACAAAATGAGATGTATCTACACCCGAGTGTGCAACCTAAACATGAGAAGTATTAGCTATTCTTCTTACAATGACATTTCCCATCAATCTAGACTCATCTAGATGTGATGAGGTGGCTCTTGATCCTCTCCTCAATGACCAAATTACTAAGGCACTCAATATAGTGCCCTAGAATTCCTCCTTATTTTGGTCTTGCAAATCTAGATTATTAGAACCAGAATTAAAAACCAAAGCATCAACTATGTCCCAGTTTGGTAGCAACAAAATATTTGATGCTTTTACCATTTGTCTTCCTTCCTTAGGGCTTATACTCTAAAATTATTTCATCATTTCCTCCTTAACCTAAATTTTTAGGTTAGATTCATCCATTTTTGGGTGATATGTTCTCAATTTATTACACCTATCCTCAAATTTTCTCATATTGGTCCTCCATGCAAATTGGTGGAAAGCTCTAGATTTAACAAAACTATCATCTGATAAAAACTGACGACTAGCTTGCTTTATTATAGTGTCATATTCCTTGCCTTTGTAATCTACCACAATCAATTCAAGGCTTGGAAAAGGAGGCTCTTGAGGGTTTCCCTCATCCAATTATGCTTGAGTGATAAACACACCTCCTTGTGAGCCCATTTTCTCAATCTTCTCTCTAGTGAGATGCTCCTCTCCAATCCACAAAGGGGATTGAGTAGGTGAATACTCCTTGACATGGGTACCTTGCTTGTTTATTATTTTCTACCTTTTTGGAGAAGGTTCATCAGGTCTCTATTCTAGGACAACATTGCTAGATCCCATTGTTTGTTTGCCCTTATCCATAGTGGCCTTTTTATTTTGAATTATAGTATAGCTTGGCATCTTTTGAACAATCAAATGACCAGCTCCTACATTAGTAGTGAAAGCCAACCTCCTTATGACATCTCTAGCCTTATCTAGGTATGAATCAATAAATATTTGCTTCTTCTCATTCATAGCTTCCATTATCTTAAGGAAATTATTCATTAGCTTATTTATTTTATTCTCCTCTATAGTAGGATTATCTAGAGGACTGTAACCCTTATCAAAACAATGAATAAATTTTAACACCCTAGAGTAAACTCTCCATTTTTCCTTTTTGGTTTCCTATTCCTGCAATGAGAACTTATTTCTTATGATGTCCTTTGGATAATATGAATCATGTTTTACCTTTCCCAATTTAATTCTATGCCTTAAGGCCAACTTATAAAAACCCCCAGTATCACAAAAATAGGGATGGGAAATAGCCATTTTGTACTAATATAAAATTTTATTTAAAAAGAGCCAACCCCCTTTAGTAATTAGAAATTTATGGGCCATAATACAAGTAGGGAAAATTGACCCCAACTACCTTTTCAATAGATACATTTCTTCCAATCCTCCTAACTACCATAAAACTTTAGCCATTCCTACCTTTAAAGGTACTTGGTAGGGCAACACATGAGGGCTTCCTTCAAAACCATAAATTCTAATAATAGTAGAAATAGAGTATGGGATGATATCTCCCCAATTGTGTGAAACTTTCAATCTAATAGGGTTATCCATAGGCCTAATAAGACTTATCAATGCCTTAGGGATTCTAGGATTGTCGCTCAATATGAGGCATCTCAACTTGGAAGAAAACTACCTATCAAACCTAACAAAGCTAGCATTCTTTGCATCCTAGATCATATCTACACTCCATAACTAGACAACTAGTGCTTCTTTATCCTGCTCTTTGTTCTACTCCATTTCTTTGCCAAAATATGTCACTCTCTTAAACAAGAACATATGCATCAAAAAAGAATAATGGCCAAAATTCTTCTCTACTTTCCCATTTACAATTCCTACTAGGCCAGTATGAATTTCTTCAGCCAAATAAGAGGCAAAATAAAAAATAACATCTATACCAAAGGAAGCAATTTGAACCATCATGTACATAAGACTTGTTGGTGTTTTATTTTGATGTTAACAGTACTAAAACTACTAGGCGACAAAAGGCTTAGTACCTAGATATCAGTACATACACAACCTAAAGAATAGCCAATTCTCATTATCACTTGCATATGCAAAGTATTAGGACCCAACTTCAATAAAACCTTAGACGGTTTTCTACTCTTTTGGCTCTGTGAAACCAGGGCGGGTGCACCCGGGGATGGTTCAAAGATGGAATAATTGTATGAGAATTATCCTTAGTTTCATTTTGATTCTCATCTCTAAATCCTTAAACATATAAGTAAATAACTGATAAACACATCCCTTGAACAGATATGGCCAAGAAATCTTCTATAGCTCTGCAGATGTTTCCAACAACAATGGCTAAATGAAGCTAAAACAATCTAGGCAGGCAAGTGCTGGCCAACTTTGAAAATCTTACAGGAAAGATAAATGAAAATTGATTTTATGATGTATTTTGAAAAAGCTAGTTATAATATACTTCTCTTTTGGCTGAAATACTCTCGACCAGTGCCTAATCCATTGGGAATTCAGAGTCAAGTAAATTCTTAGATCTAATTTGTTGCCTTGCAACGAATTTTCATCAGCAATTCTTACCAGAATTTATCATTCAAGAATCCTTATTAACACCCAAGCAACCTCATCACATTTATCAAAGCCTTTACTTAATTCATTGAATTAACAGCAATAACAAATGGATGTACAGTCTTACTAAATTGCAATCAATTGCATAAGCTTTTACTCACACAACATCAAGGTAACTCAGTATTAAAAAGGAGACAAAATTCAGAGAAGAACAGATATGGGGACAGTTCATAACTTGTATTCATTTCCTTTGAAAATGATATATCCTTTACAAAAAACCCAGAAAAACCTTCAGAGAAGAAGCACAGTCCTTTTTACATTCATCCATCTCTTAGAGATTTTGACAGAAAAAGCATACTATAAATTTCTTTCCAAAAATGTTTGGACCCAAAAAGGAACTAAGCACAACACTTAGTGAAAACCAAATTCGGACCCCTCTTTAGCCTTGGGATCTCACTTAAATAATGTGAGATGCAACAAGCTTCAGGCTACAGTAGGTGACAGGTGTCCTTCTTATGAAAAACAAAAAACAAGAATAACAGAAAGGTTGATTACAACAGCATTTCTTGGCGGGTCCCTTTCTGTTATGCTTCTTGGTTGTTATGGTCTGTTCTCACAATCATTCCTCATCTTCAGAGTACATATCCATAAGGTCTGCAAGTGATGTATCATCTTCTGTTGCATGCAAAATCACTTTAACCTGGGGATTTTCTATGTCATCATTACTGACTACAAGAGTAACTATTACTCTTACATCTTCCTCGTCATCTTCTCCTGACATCTGTTCACTAAATTGATCTTTCCATCTGTTGAAAGTATCATCATCTGGCCAATCAAAACTCAGGGTTTCTCTTTGTATCTTTATTAAAGAATTGGCATTATCTTCTAATTCATCGAATTCTTTTCTTATATCAGCATAATACAATTGTATCTTTACCAGCTCTTCATTTGTCTTCGCCCAAAACCAACAGCCAGTCTCACTGATGATGTTTGTTATTCTGTTATCAAATAATTCATCCATTTCCTTTTTCCATTTGTCCTTTTCTTTTACTGTATCAACAGTTTCTAAGGCACAAGGGAATAGGGTGAATTTTTTAGCAAGATATCTTGAAAAACAGAGTGTCAATTTCCTCTGTAAAGAATCTCTTTTATTTTCAAAGTTATCTAATTGATTTAATAAATCAAAAATTCTTTCAACCTGATGGTAAGGCATTTGAACTGCAGAGATACAAACAATCGTGACATCACTATTCCTCTGTCTCCACTTCTGTGCAAGGGAGTCTAGTCCATTCTTTCCTTTATTCAACTCATCTATGAGGGTTACAATCCTGGTCAGCTGGTCATAAAAATCTGACCATTGTATTTTATCCCTCAAGTATGTCACACCCTGCTTCCATTTTTCTTCCTGCTGATTTCTAAATTCTATCTGCCACTCATGTAATTTGGTTTTTTCTGCTTCAAATTCCTCTACAGTATAGAATTGGGGTCTTTCAGGGGTGTCAGGTATCTCAATAATAGGGGTTAATCCCATAGATGATTGTGGGGGATATGCAATTCTCAATGTACTAGATTCTCCCACTTTTCTCTTTCCAAGTACCTTTTCCAGTTGAGATATCCTGTTTTCTAACTCAATTCTCCTCTTCACCTCTTGATTATATGCTTCCACCACTACTTCATATTTATTATGCATATCCATCATTTCCCTCTCTTCTCTTTCCGTAGTAGCTAGGGCAAATTTAGAATAATCCACATTCATGTGGGCTGCCTGTACATTTGAAGTGTCAGCAACTCTTCTTACAATGATACTCCCTGTCAATCCTGAGTCATCAGGCTGTGATGAAGTAACTCTGGATCCTCTTCTCAGGGACCACATAACAAGGGCAGCTTGATCATTGCTGAATGCTATACCCAAGAATTCCTCTTTATTCGGATCCTGGAGTCCTAAATTATTTGAAATAGAATTAAAAACTATTCCATCAGCAATGTCCCAATTGGGCAATAATAAAACATTAGCATTTTTTACCATCTGTCTTCCCTCATCAGGGGTTATATTTTGGAACTCTTGAACCATTTGTTCCTTTATTGTATTTTGAATGGAGGTCTCATCCATTTCTGGATGTTCTGTTCTCATATTATTGCACCTTTGCTCAAAAATCTGCATGTTTACTCTCCACGCAAACTGATGGAAAGCTCTAGATCTTACAAAATTGTTATCAGACAAAAAATGCTGACTGGCTTGTTCCAAAACAGGGTCCAATTCCCTTCCTCTAAAATCTGCTGTAGTTAATTCAAAACTTGGTACAGGGGTTTCCTGAGGGTTGCCTTCATCAATCTCTGCTTGTGTAACAAAAATTTCTCCTTGTGACCCCATTTGTTCAAATTGCTCACTGGTGAGTTGTTCTTCCTCCACTCTCATTGGGGTTTGAGAAGGTGAGCCACTTTCATCAGGGGATTCTTCCTCCCTTATTATTCTTCTTCTTTTGGGGGAAGGTTCAGGGGGTCTTTCTTCTAGGACAGTGCTGGAAGATCCAACAATCTGTTTTTCTTTATGCACAACGGGCACCTGTTGTCGGACAATAGTATATCCTGTTTTCTTCCGTACCACCAGTGGACCTACTCCAATATTGGGAGTGAAACCCAATTTTCTCATAATTTCTCTGGCTTTATCTAGAAAAGAATTAATAAAATGCTGTTTCTTCTCATTCATGACCTCCATTATCTTAGAGAAATTGCTCATGAGTTTATGTACTTTGTCTGCATTGTTTGCAGCATTACTAAGAGGACTGAAATTTTTATCAAAACAATTAATGAATTCCAAAACTTTTTAATAGACTCTCCATTTTTCTTTCTTTATTTCTTGCTCATGGAGAGAATATTCATTTCTTATTACATCTTCTGGAAAATAGAATTCATGCTGAACTGGACGCAGCTTGATTCTCAATCTAAGGGCAGAGTTAAAGAAACCTTCTGTATCACAAAAACGAGAGTGAGACACTGCCATTTTGTATTGATCCAAAACTTTATGGAGAAAGGCCCACCCTTCTTTAGTTATCACAAATTGATGGGCTATAGTACAAGTAGGAAAAATTGATCCTGTCCCCCTTTTGTGCAAAAAGGCCTCCTCCACTCCTCCTAGCTGCCACAAAAATTCAGCTATCCCTACCTTCAAGGGTACCTGATAGGGTAACACATGGGGTGTTCCTTTGAAACCATAGACCCTGATGACCGTTGAGACTGAATATGGGATAATATCTCCCCAATTATGTGAAACCTTTAGATTGTGGGTTTTTTCCATAGGCCTGATAAGGTGCATTAATGCCTTAGGGATTCTGGGATTTTCACTCAATAAGAGGCACCTTAGTTTGGAGGCAAAGTGCCTATCAAATCTGATGAAGCTAGCATTTTCTACTTCCCAGGTCATGTCTGCACTCCATAATTGGACTGGTAGTGCTTCCCCTTCTTGTTCTCTATTTAAAACCATTTCTTTACCAAAATAAGTGGCCCCTTTAAAAAGAAACATATGCATCAGTAAGTAATACTGACCCCAAACCTTTTCCACCTTGCCCTGTGCAATCCCCACCAATCCATGATGGATCTCATTTGCCAAGTAAGATGCAAAATCAAAAATTATTTCCACACCAAAAGAAGAGATTTGGGTGATCATATACATGAAGCTCACCGGAATAAAATCTTCTTCGCCCTCTCCGAAGACTTTGCACAGGGTTCTATATATCTCGACTGCCCTGGCATTAAAACATGATTTCTTGAAGGGCTCTTTAGAAGATGATGTTATGGTTGGGAGGCCTCCAATTCGGCCTATGTGGGCTTTCAGTGCACCCTATCTAACTACATCCCTCTTGGATATATATTCCTTTTCTAAATCTGTCAGATTAATGGGCACATGATACATGGTGAGGGGTCCCAGACTGAATACCTTCCTAATCTCCTCGGGACTGATGGTAACTAAAGCCTCACCATCTATTCTCCTCACTACCTTAGTGGCTTGGTCATAGTTTTTTGCAATGGCTTCAAGCAGGTCAAAATCCATGAACACGCTGGGAACAACAAGCTTCCCAAGATCAAAATTCCAAATGTTGGCATGAGGGGCATATAACTTTCTCTCTGCAAACCATTTCTTGAATAAACTCAAACCAGTCTGAGCAGTTTGAGCATCCCGGACCCAATTACCCTTATCATACAATCCATCAGCTACCCTAAGCCTAGGATTGAGTGAGGTCAACCTCTTAACTTGCACCGTTTCTACAGTGGACTCAGGAAGTAACTCAAGCAAATCATCATGTACATTTCTATCCAGGTAGTTTACTGCTCTTGTAAATCCCTTCTTAGGAGGCATTTTGAGCTATCCTCTTTAAAACTTAAAAGCTCACAAAGATGATGGCAGTTTTACTTACTTGAATTCTGCCTCAATTTTCCTTTGAATTCCTGCAAAATTTCAGCGAACAGATAACTTGACAATTCCTTATCAACCTTGGCACGCTTTTCTTTCAGTAATAGCTTTTGCACAGGAATGGCTTCAAATCTTTTCTCGCGTGAAATGAAACTGATGCAATCTCTCTGTATTATACTCTATTTTTTCTCACGGACGAAGCTTTCTTGTCTAATTAATACAGAGAGTGGCACTACATTTTTAATTTAAAACTGCGCCGTTGATCTTCAAAGATCCTACGATCATGCGGTACAAAGAGAACAACTAGGAGTTACACTTGCCATGTCAGTCATATTACCCAATGAGAGCTTGCCATGTACATAATTCTTTCTTTTGATGGCGCTTACCTTTAAACCCACTGACGACGGAGAACACGTGTCAGCATATCGCTACTTCGTTATGTGTAAAGAACAAGCACCTTTCCATAACGAGGCGGCGACAACCGTTGATCGGATCAAGAAATGATCGAAAGATACGCTGCAGGACTTCTTAAGAAAGAAGGCGGTGGGCCCATCTCGCTATGTCGCTATAATTATCTTCCTTGCTACTCTTCACAACGAGATAGTGAGCTCCGTTGATTCACTTCAAACTGACGTTCCAGATTTCTTGTACATTTAGTCAGGTAGGCATTAATGAGAATCGGATCTCTGCATAGCTAGCACATGTCAAATTTTATCAGTCACCTGTCATTACACGTCATCATAGATCTTGCCGATCTTTTACCACTTTACGGGGCCTTGCTAACTCGCTAACGGTGAAGAAACTCAATTTTTCGATAGCGAGGTAGCGAGCTTCGGCACTTTTAAAGGATTCCGTGCCGGAAAAAACAAGGGGTACCCGGTAATTACTTCTGTTTAATTAAAACTGATTCTGACAACAGTATTTACGACAGGTCATGCCACCTGGTGTAATTATGACACAAGCAAGATGCAATGTCATCATTTTAAGATTTTCACGTGGCCTCGCTACTTCGCTAACGGTGAAGTGCCTGAATTTTCCGATAGCGAGGTGGTGGTACTTCCGGAAAAATATCAACATTTCGGCTCTGGTGTCAGATATTCTAGTGGGTCCTTTTCCCCCTTTTTACGGCGAATTGCTAAGTGTACCTGCACAATAAAGCAATTAAATAGCAAATCTTCGATCGCTGCACGTTCACTTCATGGTCCCACCGCTAAAAAAAAAACTCGACACTCGCTATCTCGCTATACTTAATGAGCATGCAACTTTCAATAGCGAGATAACGCCAGCGGTAGATCTAATCAGATCTGACGGTTGGGACAAACAGTAAGAAAGGTAACCCGGGAGAGAGGAAAAGGAATACGGAAGCATATTCGCTTCTTTTGAATTTTGAAAATTTTTGCGCCTGACCTTTTATAAATAGAGATGAATGTAAGGCTTACAAGGTGAATATTTCTCACAGATGGTTTATCCAAAACCTTATACTTCATTTAGACATAGATCACCTGACCTTTCTATGGTTTAACTGAAAAATTTTTACTGCAGAAAAAGTCAGACCAACAGTGGCTCTGTCTGGGGATGATAGACTACTTGAGTCTATGCAAGGATTCAGAATCTATGGGAGAGCAGACCACACATCCGGGAAATGACAACTTCTTTAGAGAGCACTGAGCAACACACAAAAACAAAAAACCAGACTGTACAAGGGTTTACAGAAAACAGGGCGCTGGGAAAACCTAAAACTAATGTTCATGGATGAAACTAAGTATTTTTTCAAGAAAAATACCTCTTTCTGAACTGTCCATGAACTGGAAATTCAAGAATATTATCAAATACATCTTTGATTATGTAGGAATGTTCACCCCAAGTATTCTCAATGAGATATGGGCCTAACCAAATGGGGTCAAATTTGCCATGTTTTCCTTTATCTTCAATTCTGGCATTCCACATTAAGACTAGGTCTCCATTTTCAAATTTCTTGTTTACAGTTCTTTTATCATAGAGTGTTTTGACTTGTAACTGCAATTTTTGATTTCTCAGAGATGCTTCTCTTCTGGCTTTGGTCAATCCTACAAGTTCATTCATTCTTTCTTTCATTTCATCAGTAGTATCTTCATCATATGACTGGATGTAATTGTATAATCCCATCAAATTGTTCTGGGGCATTCTAGCTTGAATTCCATACACTAAATCAAATGGAGCCACCCCAATTGCCTTCTTTACAGTTACTCTGTCGGCCCATATTGCCAACTATAACTTTGAGTCCCATGCCCTTTTATTATCGTCCAAGGTTCTCTTAATGATTTTCAACAGGCTTTTATTTGTGGACTCAGCTTGTCCATTCCCTTGTGGATGATATGGGGCAGACGTTGTTCTTGTCATTCCATATTTATCACAAAAATTTATGAATTCCTCAGACCTAAAACACATCGCATTATCTGTGACAATTTTCTGTGGACATCCAAATCTAGAAATGATATTATTCAATAAGAAATTATTTACTACTTTACTCGTTGCATTTCTGGTAGGGATAGCCTCTACCCATTTTGTAAAGTAGTCAGTAGCAACCAGAATCCAGGAATAGCCAGTACTGGACTTGGGAAAAATTTCTCCTATGAAGTCCAGACCCCATTGTTGAAAAGGTGCTTTAGTTTCAACTGGCTTCAGTGGAGTACTTCCTGAGAATTTCAGCTTCCCAGCAAATCTTTGACAAGGATCACATTTTTTAACCATAGCTTGAGCATCTTTGAACAGAGTGGGCCACCAGAAACCAGCTCTCATTATCTTATGCGCAGTAGTTTTGGCCATGTAATGTCCTCCACATACTCCAGCATGCATTTCTTTCAAAATCTCTTTTGCCCTTTCTCTTTCAACACATTTCAACAGAACTCCTTCAAAGTTTCTCCACCATAAGTTATTTTGAACAATTGCATACCTGATGGCTTGCAATTTAATATTTCTTTTTTCATTATCAGGCAGATGGGGTGGAACTTCCATGTGTTGCAAATAATGTATAACATTAATGTACCAGTCACACTGGTCCATGTCGCATAAATCAGTTCTGAAATCATCATTTACTAGGTTTATCTGATTAGCTTCCAGGTTAGTTTCAGCCATAAGTTTGGCCAAACCTTGACCTCTGACTAACTTAGTTATCTGCATATCGATGTTGAATTCTTGGATTCTATTGATCCATTTGCATCTCCTTCCTGACACTTCCTGCTGAGAGAAAATATCTTTAACTGCAGCACTAGGTACAAAGGCAATAATAATTGCACCTATCAAATAACTCCTGAATGCTTTTACAGCCTTTACCAAAGCATATGCTTGTTTTTCATTTATTTCATACTTCAGTTCAGCATGCTGCAGGGATTTGCTAAAAAAAGCAATAGGCTGTTCATACCCTTCGTGGTTTTTCTGTAATAAAACTGCAGCCACAGTATGGAATGATGCAAATGAAAAGATATGCATGGGTTTTGTATAATCTGGGGTCCTCAACACTGGAGCATTTTTTATCGCAGTCTTTATATCCTGAAATGCCTGTGAAGGTTCACCATTCCAATCTATAACAGCTCCTTTCTTGAGCATTTTTGAAATGGGTCTACTGATTTCAGCGAAATTTGTAACAAACCTCCTCAGAAAATTAACCTGGCCAAAAAAGGACTGTATACCTTTCACGTTTTTAGGTTTAGGGACTTTATCAATAGCCATTACCCTTTCTGGGTCTATTTTTACCCCATCCTTGGACACTATGTGTCCTAATAACTTTCCTTCTGTGACCCCAAATGAGCATTTCTTTGGGTTTAGGGATACCCCATATTCCAGGGCTTTTATAAAAATTTTGTTCAAGTGTTTGCAGTGATCTTCAGCCTTATTAGAATACGCTATAAGATCATCCTGGTACACAACCATAAATTTGTCAATATATTCATGAAATGCTACATCCATGGCTCTTTGGAAAGTAGCTCCTGCATTAATCAAGCCAAAAGGCATCCTCACATACACATATGTTCCCCAAGGGGTTGTGAAGGCTGTTTTGAACTGTTCACTTTCTTTTACTAGAACTTGATTATATCCAGAAAAGCCATCCATCATTGACATTAATTCAGAGCCGGTCACTTGTTGCAACATAGCTTCCATATTAGGTAAGCCATAATTATCTTTTAGAGATGCAATGTTTAGATTTCTAAAATCCACACAAAGTCTAATATCTCCATTCTTTTTTCTTACAGGAACAAGGTTTGAAACCCAAGTGGAATGCCTAATTGGTTTGATTATTCCACCATCTCTCAGTTTTTTCAGTTCTTCCTGCATTTTTGGGGCAAGGGTGGGATTGATTGGCCTCTGCTTTTGCCTAAAGGGTTTTACATTTTCTTTCAAGGGTATGACATGTTGGAAAAGGTCCTCCCTATAAGCTTTAAGGTCATCATATGACCAAGCAAAAACATGCCTGTACTTTCTAAGTAGGTCAATCAATGCTTTTCTGATTTGAACTGGCAGATCTTGGCCGATGTAAACCTTTTTAGGGATTTCATTTGTTCCCAAATTCACTTCTTCTAGCTCCTGCGGTTTGGGGTCCTTTATTTCCGATCTCACTCTGTCTTGGTTATCAAAAATGTTCTCCAAGACTACCAACCCCTTAGGCATCTTATTTGTTTTTAATTGCATGATTTCTTGACCAAAAATGGTTTCCTTCCCATTTATGGTTTCAATCAGTCCATTGCATTCCATCTCCTGCCCATGGTATCTGTCTTCATTTAGCAAAAAATTTGTGATATCTTTGTCATCTTCAAACACCTGCCAATTGTCAATGTTGTCAGGTATAGAAGGTCTGTTTTGAATCTCAATCTGGGAGATTCCTGCAAATGATATTTCTTTTGGTTTGATAGCTACATTGGCCAGAAGATCAGCCATTTTATTCTGGGTTCTATCTCTCCATGAGATCCCAAATGCATCAAAGAATTCTATTTGATCCCAGACCTCATTTCTATATTGTTTTAATCTCCTATTTTTTGAGGAGTATGTTCCTTTAATCTGAGAGATGATCAATTCAGAATCCCCTATGACATACAATTTCTTAATTTTGTGATGTGTGGCCACTTTGAGACCTAGCAACAATGCTTCATATTCAGCAATGTTATTTGTGCAAGCAAACTTCAAGGTGAATGAATACCTGAAGGTGTTATTTTCAGGGGATACAAAGACTACACCTGCCCCTGCACCTTCTTTAGAACTAGCCCCATCAAAGAACATTGTCCACAGTTTTGGTGAATTCATGCAACATTCAACCTCATTTTCAATGATATCAGGTAAGTTTTCCACTTCCTGAATAATCAATTCAGCCCTGAAAGCATTGATCCTCGTGTCTATGAAATAGGTGGTATCTTTGTCAATGTCTTCACCTAAGATGTGGTTAACCCTTGGTTCCCTATTTACCCTGACAGCTTTGTCTCCTATATGGAAAGTGGCATAAGTAAGGTCACACTGTAGGCTTCCCCCCATGGCGGCACTCCATTTTCTGGAAAGTAGCATCCCGTAATGTGGGGGTATATCCACTACAAGGACAGACATGGTTAATTCCACCTCAGGAAATGCAGCCAGTTTAAATGGTAAGGCATTTATAGTACCTATTACTGGAACCTCTCTAGCATCCATCCCTCGGCATCTACCTTGCTTAGTATCCACCTTCAATCCTAGGGCTTCCATTGCTTTAAAAGGCATTATAGTGTTGGAAGCTCCAGAATCTATCATACAATTTTTCAAGGTTTTCCCTTTTATGATTAAACTAAGGAAAAAAGGATCAATATCTTGTATGAACGCAACTGATGAATCATCTAAGAACATCTGAGGAATCTGGGATATAATACCATTGTCCTCTATTATTAATGGGGTCTGTTGGGCTACAGCTTGATTATCAATACTATTGTTGTTTGCTATTCCACCCAACCATGACAAAGCCTTATTTTTATGCTCTTCAATTCTAAAGAGCTCAGACAAGGGTACTTTCACAGTAATTTGAGATAACATGGCAATCATATCAACAGGTTCAACTACAGTAGGTTTTACAATAGTACCTGGGATCGGAGTCTTTTGAGTAGTGGGCACCACTTTTAGCTTGACAACATCCGGTTCTAATTTCTCTGGTTGCACTACGGTCTTTGTTGCTTCAACTTTCTGAAATTGAACCTTCTTTTTTGGTTCCCATTTCTGACCCTTGCTCTCCTTGATCTTAGACACATCTATACTGACTTTCTTGTGTTGATCATCTGTCTTATGAGTGGTGTCTTTGATGAACATACTAGATGGCCTTCCTGCCTCATTACTTATTGCTCTATTTCTCAAATTGTAATTACTGTGGACTTGTGAAATCATTTCGGCTGTAATTCTATCAATTTCCTCCTTGGAGGGGATTCTTAGGTTTGTGAAACCTACTTCAGAAAATGTATTGCATACCTTATCTGTATCATTCTTCTCATCATCTGAAAATATTTGCTGATGATGTAACTGGTAGGCAATTCTCTGGCTGGTAACATCGTTCTCAGGTTCTTCTGAATCAGAATCTATCAAATCATCAGATGTGTTCGCCATATTGCAACTTATATCATCATGGTTCTCTTCTTCTGTTTCTTCTTCTGCTTGCACTTCTTGAGCTTGGGCGAATGATTGGGCAACAGCACAATAGTCAGCAGAATGAGGTGATTGGCATATAATGCACCAAGGTACATCATCATTCATATTTACAGTGTTCCTTTGCAGGGGGTCTGGGGTACCCTTATCCTTCATATTTTGGATCTGGTTAGGAACTGGTTTACCATCTTTCCATTGGGTGGTGTAAGGGTAATTCTGCATCCTAGGCTGTCTATTGAAATTGCTGTTATTCACAGGGGCTCTCTCAGTAACATTTGTTTTATTGAAATTAGTGGGATTCATTTTCTTAAGCATTTCTAAAACATGGCCTATAGTAGGTTCTTCAGGCCTTTTTCCCATGGATGTTTTGTCACCTTCCCTTTTATTATTATTCTTAGGGTTGAAAAGCTTAGGATCATCCCTTCTCCCTAATTTGCCAGAGGCCTTTCTATTATTTTCTATATTCACTGCAACTCTATAGGCATCTCTCAGAGTTTTAGGATCCTTATCTCTCAGTTGGTAGGCCATCTTGCTATCAAAGGCATTGAAGTAGGTTGTAAGACAGACGTCTTCATTTAACCGCATAAATTGAAATAGTTTGTACATTCCTTTCTGAAATCTCACATTGAAATCAAATGTGGATTCATTTGGATTCTTCTTGATATTGTTGAACTCATTCAACATGAATCCTGCATTGGTATTGTCCCCATATTGTTCCTTGAACAATTTCTCCAAATCGCTCCATGAAGTAATACTATCATCAGGCAACCTCCTGAACCAATCCCTTGCATCCTCTGTGAGTGAATGCACAAATAATTTCATCACCATGTCCTCATGTTCAACTTCATAATCATTGAGCATGTCAATGAAAATTCTCAAATGTTCTTCACCAGTGACAGCATTATTTCTAGAAAACTTCACCACTTTATCCCTTAAATCAAAAGATATGGGATGGGGGGCACCATGAATACCGGCAAATGATATTTGTCTATATTTTTTGAGGTATATAGGTTTCTTCTGGAAACCGAGAGCGTTAAAGGTACTAGCTGCATTAGCTTGAGTTAGGAGAGTAGCTTGGGATAGCTGTGGTGGGACAAACGGGACTTGAGTGCCAATATTGGAAGATGAGGTAGGAGCAGGTTGGGGTGCTTTCTGAGTCGGGATTATGGGAACATTAACTGGTGCAGGATTTGTAGGTGGGATAGACAAACTAGGCCATGAATTTAATGCAGAATTAGACTTTATGAATTGGATTTTCCTTTTGGTCTCTGCGGCCTGAGCTTCATTTTCAACCTTCTCAAGTTCTTTTGCAAGGTCTTCCTTCTCCTTTCGAGCCTTCTCTAGTTCTAGGTCTAATTTTGATACAGAGGGTTGTATAGATTTGCTCGGTATAGCTTGAGGCTCATTTATTTGGATTCCTATAGCCTTGCCTTTTCCTTTATCTGGAACTGTTCCAGTGGGCTCTATTGGATTAACTTGAATGGGTTTATAAGCTTGAACTTGAGCAATAATTGGTTCTTGTCTTTGATTTAGGAGTTTTTCTTGTTGTTGAACTTTAGCTCTTAGATTATCAATATTTCCAAAGACGTCCTGATGGAGAGTGGGGATATTCTCTTCTAATTTTTTATTTTGCTCTTTCAAAGCAGCCATCCTTCTTAGCAGAGTATCTCTTTCTATTATTGCATCCAAAGTGGCTCGCTCCCTTTCTTTTTCAAGACGGATGCGCTTAGCTTCTTCCTCAGCAATCCATTTCTTCAAAAATCCTATTTCAGATTGCACTTCTTTAGAATCAGCAGAGGTTGCCTCGGAATCAGCAGGATCATCTAGATCTATAAGGTTCGGTTCCATATATGGGGCTACTCTGGGATTAAAAAGGTTATCAGATGAACTTCTGAATCCTAGCCTACAATTTATATCTGCTACAGGCCCTGGTCTGGGTGAAGCAATTCCCATAGTAGATACATCTTTATCTTGAAAAACTCTCTGATTTGGTAATGGGGTACTGAAAATACCTCCTAAAAGTCTTGTATTTTCTGATTCAGAACTAAGCGAAGATGATTCTCTTGCTATTATCGGTTGATAATGGGAATTTACAGAGGCATTACCTCTAGGCTTCCAAGTAGGATTTGGATCTATTCTTTTCTTATTTTGGTTCTTCCTACCACCTTGGGGTAAATAAGTATACAGTGATACATCGGGATTGGCTCTCATGTAAGCCCTTGTGTTTTTTTTTTGTCAGCCATATTTTTCTTTTGTTACAATAAGCACTAGCTTCAAAACCTTGACTGAGTCGCCACCCTTTTTCGGGAAAATACAATAACACTCGTTACTGACAGAAAGAAAACAATACACGAGCGGGAACAAAAATACGGCACAAAGAGATCAATCACTGATGTTGTAAGACTGCAACTCTTGCTTGTTAGATAAGACACTCGGATAAGCTGGATGTGTCAGTGTGTAGCAGTGGTACTTGGGTTTATATCTTCATATTTTCTCAAGTTTTGACACTATGAATTTCCCCAGCAGAGTCGCCATTTTGTTGGTGTTTTATTTTGATGTTAACAGTACTAAAACTACTAGGCGACAAAAGGCTTAGTACCTAGATATCAATACATACACAACCTAAAGAATAGCCAATTCTCATTATCACTTGCATATGCAAAGTATTAGGACCCAACTTCAATAAAACCTTAGACGGTTTTCTACTCTTTTGGCTCTGTGAAATCAGGGCGGGTGCACCCGGGGATGGTTCAAAGATGGAATAATTGTATGAGAATTATCCTTAGTTTCATTTTGATTCTCATCTCTAAATCCTTAAACATATAAGTAAATAACTGATAAACACATCCCTTGAACAGATATGGCCAAGAAATCTTCTATAGCTCTGCAGATGTTTCCAACAACAATGGCTAAATGAAGCTAAAACAATCTAGGCAGGCAAGTGCTGGCCAACTTTGAAAATCTTACAGGAAAGATAAATGAAAATTGATTTTATGATGTATTTTGAAAAAGATAGTTATAATATACTTCTCTTTTGGCTGAAATACTCTCGACCAGTGCCTAATCCATTGGGAATTCAGAGTCAAGTAAATTCTTAGATCTAATTTGTTGCCTTGCAACGAATTTTCATCAGCAATTCTTACCAGAATTTATCATTCAAGAATCCTTATTAACACCCAAGCAACCTCATCACATTTATCAAAGCCTTTACTTAATTCATTGAATTAACAGCAATAACAAATGGATGTACAGTCTTACTAAATTGCAATCAATTGCATAAGCTTTTACTCACACAACATCAAGGTAACTCAGTATTAAAAAGGAGACAAAATTCAGAGAAGAACAGATATGGGGACAGTTCATAACTTGTATTCATTTCCTTTGAAAATGATATATCCTTTACAAAAAACCCAGAAAAACCTTCAGAGAAGAAGCACAGTCCTTTTTACATTCATCCATCTCTCAGAGATTTTGACAGAAAAAGCATACTATAAATTTCTTTCCAAAAATGTTTGGACCGAAAAAGGAACTAAGCACAACACTTAGTGAAAACCAAATTTGGACCCCTCTTTAGCCTTGGGATCTCACTTAAATAATGTGAGATGCAACAAGCTTCAGGCTACAGTAGGTGACAGGTGTCCTTCTTATGAAAAACAAAAAACAAGAATAACAGAAAGGTTGATTACAACAGCATTTCTTGGCGGGTCCCTTTCTGTTATGCTTCTTGGTTGTTATGGTCTGTTCTCGCAATCATTCCTCATCTTCAGAGTACATATCCATAAGGTCTGCAAGTGATGTATCATCTTCTGTTGCATGCAAAATCACTTTAACCTGGGGATTTTCTATGTCATCATTGCTGACTACAAGAGTAACTATTACTCTTACATCTTCCTCGTCATCTTCTCCTGACATCTGTTCACTAAATTGATCTTTCCATCTGTTGAAAGTATCATCATCTGGCCAATCAAAACTTAGGGTTTCTCTTTGTATCTTTATTAAAGAATTGGCATTATCTTCTAATTCATCAAATTCTTTTCTTATATCAGCATAATACAATTGTATCTTTACCAGCTCTTCATTTGTCTTCGCCCAAAACCAACAGCCAGTCTCACTGACGATGTTTGTTATTCTGTTATCAAATAATTCATCCATTTCCTTTTTCCATTTGTCCTTTTCTTTTACTGTATCAACAGTTTCTAAGGCACAAGGGAATAGGGTGAATTTTTTAGCAAGATATCTTGAAAAACAGAGTGTCAATTTCCTCTGTAAAGAATCTCTTTTATTTTCAAAGTTATCTAATTGATTTAATAAATCAAAAATTCTTTCAACCTGATGGTAAGGCATTTGAACTGCAGAGATACAAACAATCGTGACATCACTATTCCTCTGTCTCCACTTCTGTGCAAGGGAGTCTAGTCCATTCTTTCCTTTATTCAACTCATCTATGAGGGTTACAATCCTGGTCAGCTGGTCATAAAAATCTGACCATTGTATTTTATCCCTCAAGAATGTCACACCCTGCTTCCATTTTTCTTCCTGCTGATTTCTAAATTCTATCTGCCACTCATGTAATTTGGTTTTTTCTGCTTCAAATTCCTCTGCAGTATAGAATTGGGGTCTTTCAGGGGTGTCAGGTATCTCAATAATAGGGGTTAATCCCACAGATGATTGTGGGGGATATGCAATTCTCAATGTACTAGATTCTCCCACTTTTCTCTTTCCAAGTACCTTTTCCAGTTGAGATATCCTGTTTTCTAACTCAATTCTCCTCTTCACCTCTTGATTATATGCTTCCACCACTACTTCATATTTATTATGCATATCCATCATTTCCCTCTCTTCTCTTTCCGCAGTAGCCAGGGCAAATTTAGAATAATCCACATTCATGTGGGCTGCCTGTACATTTGAAGTGTCAGCAACTCTTCTTACAATGATACTCCCTGTCAATCCTAAGTCATCAGGCTGTGATGAAGTAACTCTGGATCCTCTTCTCAGGGACCACATAACAAGGGCAGCTTGATCATTGCTGAATGCTGTACCCAAGAATTCCTCTTTATTCGGATCCTGGAGTCCTAAATTATTTGAAACAGAATTAAAAACTAATGCGTCAGCAATGTCCCAATTGGGCAATAATAAAACATTAGCATTTTTTACCATCTGTCTTCCCTCATCAGGGGTTATATTTTGGAACTCTTGAACCATTTGTTCCTTTATTGTATTTTGAATGGAGGTCTCATCCATTTCTGGATGTTCTGTTCTCATATTATTGCACCTTTGCTCAAAAATGTGCATGTTTACTCTCCACGCAAACTGATGGAAAGCTCTAGATCTTACAAAATTGTTATCAAACAAAAAATGCTGACTGGCTTGTTCCAAAACAGGGTCCAATTCCCTTCCTCTAAAATCTGCTGTAGTTAATTCAAAACTTGGTACAGGGGTTTCCTGAGGGTTGCCTTCATCAATCTCTGCTTGTGTAACAAAAATTTCTCCTTGTGACCCCATTTGTTCAAATTGCTCACTGGTGAGTTGTTCTTCCTCCACTCTCATTGGGGTTTGAGAAGGTGAGCCACTTTCATCAGGGGATTCTTCCTCCCTTATTATTCTTCTTCTTTTGGGGGAAGGTTCAGGGGGTCTTTCTTCTAGGACAGTGCTGGAAGATCCAACAATCTGTTTTTCTTTATGCACAACGGGCACCTGTTGTCGGACAATAGTATATCCTGTTTTCTTCCGTACCACCAGTGGACCTACTCCAATATTGGGAGTGAAACCCAATTTTCTCATAATTTCTCTGGCTTTATCTGGAAAAGAATTAATAAAATGCTGTTTCTTCTCATTCATGACCTCCATTATCTCAGAGAAATTGCTCATGAGTTTATGTACTTTGTCTGCATTGTTTGCAGCATTACTAAGAGGACTGAAATTTTTATCAAAACAATTAATGAATTCCAAAACTTTTGAATAGACTCTTCATTTTTCTTTCTTTATTTCTTGCTCATGGAGAGAATATTCATTTCTTATTACATCTTCTGGAAAATAGAATTCATGCTGAACTGGACGCAGCTTGATTCTCAATCTAAGGGCAGAGTTAAAGAAACCTTCTGTATCACAAAAATGAGAGTGAGACACTGCCATTTTGTATTGATCCAAAAATTTATGGAGAAAGGCCCACCCTTCTTTAGTTATCACAAATTGATGGGCTATAGTACAAGTAGGAAAAATTGATCCTGTCCCCCTTTTGTGCAAAAAGGCCTCCTCCACTCCTCCTAGCTGCCACAAAAATTCAGCTATCCCTACCTTCAAGGGTACCTGATAGGGTAACACATGGGGTGTTCCTTTGAAACCATAGACCCTGATGACCGTTGAGACTGAATATGGGATAATATCTCCCCAATTATGTGAAACCTTTAGATTGTGGGTTTTTTCCATAGGCCTGATAAGGTGCATTAATGCCTTAGGGATTCTGGGATTGTCACTCAATAAGAGGCACCTTAGTTTGGAGGCAAAGTGCCTATCAAATCTGACGAAGCTAGCATTTTCTGCTTCCCAGGTCATGTCTGCACTCCATAATTGGACTGGTAGTGCTTCCCCTTCTTGTTCTCTATTTAAAACCATTTCTTTACCAAAATAAGTGGCCCCTTTAAAAAGAAACATATGCATCAGTAAGGAATACTGACCCCAAACCTTTTCCACCTTGCCCTGTGCAATCCCCACCAATCCATGATGGATCTCATTTGCCAAGTAAGATGCAAAATCAAAAATTATTTCCACACCAAAAGAAGAGATTTGGGTGATCATATACATGAAGCTCACCGGAATAAAATCTTCTTCGCCCTCTCCGAAGACTTTGCACAGGGTTCTATATATCTCGACTGCCCTGGCATTAAAACATGATTTCTTGAAGGGCTCTTTAGAAGATGATGTTATGGTTGGGAGGCCTCCAATTCGGCCTATGTGGGCTTTCAGTGCACCCTGTCTAACTACATCCCTCTTGGATATATATTCCTTTTCTAAATCTGTCAGATTAATGGGCACATGATACATGGTGAGGGGTCCCAGACTGAATACCTTCCTAATCTCCTCGGGACTGATGGTAACTAAAGCCTCACCATCTATTCTCCTCACTACCTTAGTGGCTTGGTCATAGTTTTTTGCAATGGCTTCAAGCAGGTCAAAATCCATGAACACGCTGGGAACAACAAGCTTCCCAAGATCAAAATTCCAAATGTTGGCATGAGGGGCATATAACTTTCTCTCTGCAAACCATTTCTTGAATAAACTCAAACCAGTCTGAGCAGTTTGAGCATCCCGGACCCAATTACCCTTATCATACAATCCATCAGCTACCCTAAGCCTAGGATTGAGTGAGGTCAACCTCTTAACTTGCACCATTTCTACAGTGGACTCAGGAAGTAACTCAAGCAAATCATCATGTACATTTCTATCCAGGTAGTTTACTGCTCCTGTAAATCCCTTCTTAGGAGGCATTTTGAGCTATCCTCTTTAAAACTTAAAAGCTCACAAAGATGATGGCAGTTTTACTTACTTGAATTCTGTCTCGATTTTCCTTTGAATTCCTGCAAAATTTCAGCGAACAGATAACTTGACAATTCCTTATCAACCTTGGCACGCTTTTCTTTCAGTAATAGCTTCTGCACAGGAATGGCTTCAAATCTTTTCTCGCGTGAAATGAAACTGATGCAATCTCTCTGTATTATACTCTATTTTTTCTCACGGACGAAGCTTTCTTGTCTAATTAATACAGAGAGTGGCACTACATTTTTAATTTAAAACTGCGCCGTTGATCTTCAAAGATCCTACGATCATGCGGTACAAAGAGAACAACTAGGAGTTACACTTGCCATGTCAGTCATATTACCCAATGAGAGCTTGCCATGTACATAATTCTTTCTTTTGATGGCGCTTACCTTTAAACCCACTGACGACGGAGAACACGTGTCAGCATATCGCTACTTCGTTATGTGTAAAGAACAAGCACCTTTCCATAACGAGGCGGCGACAACCGTTGATCGGATCAAGAAATGATCGAAAGATACGCTGCAGGACTTCTTAAGAAAGAAGGCAGTGGGCCCATCTCGCTATTTCGCTATAATTATCTTCCTTGCTACTCTTCACAACAAGATAGCGAGCTCCGTTGATTCACTTCAAACTGACGTTCCAGATTTCTTGTACATTTAGTCAGGTAGGCATTAATGAGAATCAGATCTCTGCACAGCTAGCACATGTCAAATTTTATCAGTCACCTGTCATTACACGTCATCATAGATCTTGCCGATCTTTTACCACTTTACGGGGCCTCGCTAACTCGCTAACGGTGAAGAAACTCAATTTTCCGATAGCGAGGTAGCGAGCTTCAGCACTTTAAAGGATTCCGTGCCGGAAAAAACAAGGGGTACCCGGTAATTACTTCTGTTTAATTAAAACTGATTCTGACAACAGTATTTACGACAGGTCATGCCACCTGGTGTAATTATGACACAAGCAAGATGCAATGTCATCATTTTAAGATTTTCACGTGGCCTCACTACTTCGCTAACGGTGAAGTGCCTGAATTTTCCGATAGCGAGGTGGCGGTACTTCTGGAAAAATATCAACATTCCGGCTCTGGTGTCAGATATTCTAGTGGGTCCTTTTCCCCAAGGGTATATTATAAATGAATTAGTACTTAAGGTACATTGATATTAATCAAATTATTGTCTTTGGCATGTGTTCTTAAATAGGCAAAAATTTACTATCATGTCTCATAAGATTTTTTTTTTATAAAAGGAAGTTTTTTGTAAAGAGGGAGAAGTATGCTATCATAGAGATGTCTATGAGGGTCAATGAACTTGGCAAAATCTCTTATAGACAAAAGTTTTTTGATAGAAGGAGAAACTAAAGGAAAAATGAGTTCATACTAATAGAAAAAGTTCTCATAGATGTGAATTAGAATGAAACTAAGGATATGTTCCTTACTTTATTCTTGTTTTAAAAATTTCATTGTGTTATGACATGTTGTGTTTCCATCAATGCCAAAGAGGGAGATTGTTGTATATAATTAATTAATTGTTTATTGTCTTTGATTTTACACAAATTTCATATCATTATCAGTTAGTGCATTCCAATCTCACTTAGCTAGTGAGGATAGTTTTCTATGTCTACTAAGCATTCATGTGTTTTCCTAGTTTAGAAGTCAGTGTCTACCTAGTTAACTCAGGCATCAAAGGAAAGTTTATAGAAGATGAGTGTTAATCGAGCTCACTTAGCTACCAAAGGATCTTCACAAATATGTAGTGTTAACTGAGTTCACTTGGTTAACATAGGAAAATTGTTTCTGAGTTAGTGTGTACCAAGCAAGGTAAGCTATCAAAGGATTTTTATTTTGAAATTTTGAGTTTGATTGATTTATCTATTGGTTTTAGCTGATTGACAGGATCAATATTAATTATTCTAAGTTATTTATGAGCCCACTTGACAATATGAATGATATAAGTATAGTTGAGAATTTGAAAGTGTGTAAGAGTGTGAATGAATGGAATATTTTAAAGATCTAACGATGTATTAAGGAAGGGAATAGGGATGAGTAGAATATCCTTGTGAAGCTGAAAAGATATATTCGATCAGGAAGTATCAAGTACAAGGCAGAATAGAGATCTACAATCAACAATTTAGTTGCATCAAAAATTAAGTCATCTCATTCTTACTCTCTAACCATTGTAGCGGTGATCTAAATCTCTTAAATAGAGTTGGCTTAACAACTATTTGTAGAATGTCTAACAAGGTAGCAGTTCTATTGAATTGTCTAAAGAGCTCTAACAAAGCCAATCCTAATAGGGTGATTAAATCCTTTAATAGGGTCACACCTAATAGTGTGTTTTGTAACCTTTAACAGGGTTGGCTCCTAACAAGGCTCACTTTAGAAAAGTGAAAATAGTAACTAGTTGCAATTGATGGTTTTCCCAAATTGTATTTTCACATTAAATCTTGGCATCAAATGTGCTCATGCTATTTTATTTTATGTGTTTACATCTAAGTTAAAATAATGGTAATCATAGATAACATGCAATATTTTCATGTGAAGTACTTACCGAGCATATTTAGTATTTACTAAGTTACAACATTTTATGTGTGTTTACCAAGCATCAGCAGTATTCAATTTTTGAAGTTTATTTTGTACTGACATCTAAAAGGATCTAGGATTTATACTTGTAGTTATTGATTCACCCCTCCCCTCTTAGTTACTTCTCTTATATTTCCAACAATAATATAATATAATATGTGTAATATATGTATTAAATATTATATATAAAGGAATAGTATCATCAATAACGAAACTCATGATCATATCAATCTGATTGTAACTACAAACTTAACACTCCCTCTTAGTTAGGAAGGATTGATATAGAACATATTATGTTCTTAAGTATATGAAAAGATATCATCTCAATATAATATTCCTAGAATCAAGCTAAATCCATTAGCACACACATATATCATATATGGTATTCACTATGATTCACAATGAGGCTAAATTTCTCAACAGTTCTTCTTTTTAGCAAAGAAGGAAATTAAGAAATTTCTATAACATTAATATAAGTTTAAACACCACCTTAATTAAGGTCTATAATAAATTTAAGTTATGGTGCCCAACAAGATCTGACTTGAAGAACCATAAAAAATTTCATGGTGTCTAGCAAAGTCTGACCCATAGAACCATGATAAGTTGGTTATCAAGGTGCTCAACAAAATCTATCCCAAAGAACCAAGATAACACTTATTCCAACACATTTTTGTGTTAGGAGATAGGTCTGCTATTGATAAGATCATCACCTTACTAATAGTTACCATATCCTTGTTATTGTAACTTTCGCCACACCGGGGCAATAACTTCATGTAGTATGTAATGATAATAGGTCTAGTTATTGATAAGATTGTAACTTTTCAATAAATCCCCTCTAAATATATACATTAATGAAATATCAACATCTTTAATGAAATAATTACAACAACATCATGTAGTAACTTACATGATATCCACCATGAAACATGTTAAAAGGTAGACCCACCATATTAGTTGCTACTAGAGGGTGGGACAAAGGGTTTTCACCTCATACTTCTCTTTCATAGAGAAAATCATATTACAAAGATTTTTTCTTAGAAACTCTCCTCATAGAGATGATATCATCAACAAAGGATTTCATCTCAAAAAATTTCCCTGTGAACATCAATCCTAGGAAGTTAAGTCTTCTAGTTACTTCCTCAAAAATTCTCTTCACCCAAGGATTCCTATCAAACTCACTCTAAATTTGATATCAATTTTCTAATTTTTTTGGTGATATTTCATTACTTCCTCATGTTATATATAGGAGTATGCCTATCAACATCATGTAATCACCCATATGTATTTCTAGACTCCCTCTAAGTATCAATTTTCTAAGCTCCTATATTGCCTTTGAAGAAGTTTCATACTCCCTCTTAATGTAGAAGAATCTCATAATCTCAATCATCAAGGATGAGAGCCTCATTTTCTCCATCTTGATCATCAATTTCTTTGGAGTCACTATCATTATATTGATTCTATACAATATATAGTAGCATGTGAAAGTACCAAGCTTCTTTTTTTGTAAGAACATCTTCAAACATAAAGGAAAAGATTAAGGAAAATAACCTTTATAGTGTATATAGAAATTACAAATAAGAGATAGTTAAATGTCGAAAATAAGAATACTTATCTACACATGAAGATTAAAAAATTGTCTTCTTAATTATTTGAGAATGCAACATCTCTTCTCTAAAGAAGATTCAAGTGGAAATAGAATGAGAATGGAACATCTCCCCTCTATAGAAGGTCCAAGTAGAAATGGAACAATAATGGAACATCTCCCCTCTAAAGAAGTTTCAAGTGGAAATAGAATGAGAATGTAACATCTCTCCTATAAAGAAGGTTCAACTAGAAATGGAACATTGACTATTATTCCCACCACAATTTAAAATTTCCACTCATTCTTATATTGTTGAATAATATTTGTGTCAAATATGAAAACTCCTTTGTAAGTTCCATCTTTCCCTTTTCATCCATTGAAGGTCTAAACATTCATTTAGCTTAATAGTAGTAGTGAACATGTCCTTCAATTTTCTCAAACTTGTCCACAATATGCCAATATCTTGATTGAGTATGATTGTGCTACATGAATGAAACTATATGTCAAGTTTCATTCATCAAAGAGAGACTCATAGATGGTTCAAATAAATTCTTAAAAACTTCATTAACATCTTACAACAACTCAAAGTTTCTTTGTTTATGCAAAGTTATTTGTTTGATCTTTTGATTAAACATATATTTACACATCTTGCAATTTGTGTATTCCAAATTTATATGATTAGTGAATCCATTACAATGTGGTTTACTCCCTTTGACTTAATATTATCAAGATCACCAAAGGTTGATTGAATCATATCTTTTGTATGCTCCCTCTCTTTTAAGGTTGCCTCAAATGTCAGCCTCACTATAAATAAAAATCTCCATCTTTTTCTTACAAAAACATAATCGAGAAATAAATCAAGGAGAAAATATATTAAAAAACATAATTAGTGAGTAGAAAAATCTAGTGCTCAATAATAATTACTTATCTCATATGTATGATTTCAGAAATTGCCTGCATATGAATTGAATAAAAATTATCTAGACATATCAATGTTATCTCAAGTTTCCAAGGATACATTATACTATTAATGCTACTCATATCATTTGATTCATAGAATCAATCATTAAATAGCTTCTCTAGAATAATATGAATTTTCCTTTAACATATCTGTGTGTGTGTGTGTGTGTGTGTGTGTGTGTGTGTGTGTGTGTGTGTGTGTGTGTGCGCGCGTGCATGCACATGTGTAAATTTTCTCCAACATATAAAATATTATATGAAAGTAAAAAGATGATAATGTCCATACCTTATTGGGCCCATTACCCTAGAATTCAACTTTTAAATATGAATTTACCTTTATAAATGGGACTAGGTCACATGGGGTCATTTGTTTCAATTTGAAAAGGTCTTTGATCTATGACTTCACTTTGTTCACATGAGAAACTTTCATGTTAGTTGGTGACATGGTAGGTGAATGGTGACTGAATTGGTATGTACATTAATCTGTCATCCCTATTTCATACACTCTTCTTCTTACTTCATCTTTATGATCACCAAATGAGCTCATCCAATCAATTACATACAAAACAAAAGTCCATTGTTAGAATCAACTATATTTTTTATTTCCCAATCGTTCTTTCTACTATTAAGGGGGTAAGTGTGTATAATGTTGTTGAGGATTTGATAGGTTTTGTGAACTTTTGTACTTGTTTGTTTCATTCAAAAATATAAGAGATGCCCGAACTTTCTCCTTTCACATCAACATAAAGGTGTCTTAAAAGTTCTTTCAAAATGGTTTAAAATGGTAATCGGTTATAAATAAGATTCATGGCACTTATTGGTATGTGTTTTGACCAATTTCATGACCATGTATTTTGACCAACAACCTCCAAATAGAGCACTCAAGACTTTTTGGGGTCCAATGGATGGAATGAGCCAATGAAGGTAGCCCTCATTGACTTAAGATGTATGTCCATTCATGGGTGGGATTCATGTGAGTGATATAATCCATGTTTTAGCCTTTACATTATGGTTTGGCCAATGGAATCATAATTTTTAAAATGTCCCCTCTCCTCCTATTTTGTTTCATCACTATAGGATATGTTTTGCAAGATATGGTGGACATAAATGTATTTATAATAATTTTAATTAAGAATTTATGTTTTATTTCCTTATCACCATGTTTATGCATATCCCATGCTAAGAGTCCAAACTTTGACTACAAGATACTATTTGTGTTTATTCAAATTGGGATCCTTAAAAAAACATAATAAGGATTTAGTTTTCTTAAGAAAGTAATGTAAATCCTTACTTGTTATCTTAAATTTTTCCTAGACATGGATACTACTAATGTGGATTATTATTGTGCATTTGTGTAAACCAGTGCCTACAAAATTGTGGATCATTGATGCTCTTTAGACTTTCAACAATACTCATTTATTGCTAGGACTAATATTTGTCAGATTAGTGCTTGGCTTTCCAATGTGGTAGCATTGTTTAGGTTGCTTCAAAGTTAAGTCATATTTCAAGATCTTAAACCACAATACCTGATGGTTTGTGACTCTCTTATTTCACTCTTTCAAAATTTCCAACTAATATTTTATCAATTCCTATCTTCTAATGAGTATCAAGATAAGAAAACAAGGAACCCAACACTCCATGAGGGGTTGCTACTATTAATCTATGAACACTTTAAAGCTAGATCTATTAGTAAACATGTCAAAGATAGGAAAGAGGGTACCAAATGAGACTCAGATGAGTTGGAGATGTATGTGCCTTCAAATACAAAGGAAAATATTGATATGTATATAGACTTGGAGGACTTGGATATCCCACAGAGGGGCTTCAAGAAAAAAACCCTCACTGATAGCAAGGAGAAAAATGTGCTCCATGAACCCACTCAAGATATTGACACCTCTTCGAGTAGGGGCAATAATGAATGGGATGAATTGATGGACATGTGAGGTGAAAGTATAGAAGTAGATGAGAAGATTAGCGAGGGGGAAGGTAAGGAATGAAGGAAGAGAAAAAAAACCATAACAATTAAAGTGTCAGCCAACAGATAGAAGAAGGATATGGGGACTAGAAAGTGCAAAAGGAATACCTTAGAGGATAATAAGGAGAAATAGGGGGAGGAAAGTTAGAA